>JAVHJQ010003715.1:0-11850 GCA_031306095.1 Pyricularia sp. CD86 | reverse complement strand
TGGACTAACTGATTGAAATATAACGAAATGTTAGTCGGGGTGCTATTCGGGATCGTGATTTTTGGGGTGTTCGGAATGGGGGTGGTCCGACTTACCTCAATTGTAAACGTGACGGTTTGAAAACGTCAGCTTAAAATTGGAGATGTAGCGCATACATCAGAGAGACATGAAGGGCAATTTTTTTTATTTGGAAATCCGAAAACCATGGACTGTTTGCATATCTGGACAAGCCAAACATCAGTTATGAGTCTCTACGAGTAACTGAATATCATTTTTATCAAGTTGTATGCAATCGAGTGGGGCAAATTCAGCCACTGACCCAAGTCTGATCGCACCAGAACCGCAGGCAGTACTCTATGCTGTGGAACCCTGAAAGTATTGCTGCAGCAGGGCTGTTGGTGGGCATCGCAGCTGTCAATCAGTGGCTACCCGTCTCCATGGACATCGATAGGTCGCATATAGTGTCCTCACCTTGAAAATTCTTGAATATTTGAAGCAACTCCTTCCAAGCCGGCCATCAAAACAAACAGCTTGTTCATTAAAATAATCAAACATTTGCGCAAACAAGATAAAAGAGGGGAAACGAACAGACCCGCCATAAGGATCCCCGCGACTTCAGGCTCATTTTTGTGTTGTTCCTAAGTTGCAACCCCCACTGCCAACAAGAACTAAGAGCATCATCTCAAGACAGGAAACATCTCCAGCATGAGTTCTGCCGCCGTCGCCAACCCAGGCAACGATGCCACCAAAACACACCAGATCTCAATCCCGCTTCCCCGCTCCTTGGACACTAGGCTTTACATCCACCTGACCGTCCGCCCAAAGTCCATCCTCCTCATGGTGACGACCGCCTCAGCCGACGAAGCCACGACCCCGACGCCGCTGGGCTCGTTTGTCTATGCCATACCAGACGTATGTTTTTTTGTTTCCACCCTCTTTTATTATCTAATCTCAGATCCAAAACTTTTTTTTTCCTCTTTTGTCATCATTTTCCAAAGAACCAAGTGAAACGAAACCCCCCTCACCCCCAAATAAATCCAAACGAAACAAAGTCTTCTCACTAACACCCAAAAACCTTTCCTCATATCCCTCTTACCCAAAAAAGCGCTTCAACCCATCCCAACCCCTCTGCACCCCCCTCATGACCGTCGAGCCGACGCTCGAGTTCGCCACCCGCCTGGCCCGCCTCGTAGCCAAGCGGTCCGGCCTCCCGACCTACGTCGGCAACTCGGTGAGCCTGATGAGCGCCGGCATGGGTGGGACCGCCGACGAGGAGATGGAGGCGTTCCGGGCCGTCGTCGACGCGGTCGTCGCGAGCCTGGCCCTGCCGAGCGCCAATGGGGCTGTTTGATGAGTGAGGGGCGAGGGGGGAAAAAAAGCCTAGTGGATGGTCTGTGTTGCTGCGCGGTGGTGGTTTATGAAAACTGGGTTGTTTGGTATGAAGAGTGACTCGTAGTTGTTCAGTAGCTAATGGGGAAAGAGGGTGGTTCTCGTGCCTATCTAATCTGTCTTTCTCACTTGGTCATGTCAGGTCTACCTAATATTATGGTCGAGATCAAGACACACATCCGTCCATAATTTCTACAGCTCGGCCACACATATCACTCAAGATACACATCAGAAGTAAAAGAAGAAAAGGGTAGCGAAGTACTTATATATTACGTCTACTTCTCTCAACAAGCCTGAAAGCTCCATTCCTGGCATGCTATGTACTAAATGCTTGATTTCAGATTTGTTGCCTTGTTACATATCATCATTGCCATCGTTGACTGGGGTATCTAGTTTTTGAGCAAAAAACAACAACTCAAGACACAAACTTTGCTTCGCTCGCTTCGAAATGAAAAAAAAGAAGAAATAAAAGAGAAGGAAATCAAGGTCTCTGCTAGTCTTACCCCCATTATTGCCATCCTGTAGCTGAAAAAAAAGAGAAAGAAAATAAAAGGAAAAGATGATAACAGGCGATGAATATGAAAGGGACTAGTATATATGGGCGCAGCCCTATTCGAGGACTGATCCGTAGAATGGTGTATTCGTGTTGATGACAGGGGGTAGCCGTCGCCGGCGTTCTTATTGTCTTTTGATGCTGACATTTGTTGAGACAGGGGCTGGAATTTTGATATTACGGTCGGCTTTCCTTTGTTGTCGTACCCTCAAATGAGGTCATTATAGAAGGATTGCCGTTGGTTGTTGGATAGAAAGGAAAAATATCAAAGCAGCCTTTATGTTGCACCATCGGGCTTGCGCCCTCTGTAACCGTCTTTCCGTCCGTGAGGGGAAAATGCAGCGCTGACAGATGAGAGAGAAACTGTCTCCAAGGAAAAAACCATCATCCAAAGAAATGATGAGAAATGTATGAGATGTCCTTCAAATACTCGCAACTCTTGCCCTTGCGTCGGGGACTCGAGCATGACAAACCATCAGCTTGAGGCTCGTCCCCCACTCCTCGCACTCGCCCAACAGGCACCGGTCGTTCCACATGCTGTTGGCGCCGAGCACCCCGTTCTCGTAGCAGCGGCTGAACCACCACCGGCCCACCTTGGCCACCATCTTGGTGATGCTTTCGTCCGCCACGGGGCCGTCATCCGATATCATCTCGGCGAGGGAGCGCTCGTCCCTCCGCCTGGTCTTTACCTTGGTTGCCGTCGGTGGGCCCCCGGGAGTCGCCGACGCAACGGGCACTCCGACCCGGCACGACTTGACGTCAACGAAGCCCTTGCGCCCGACCAGCTTGAGCAGCAGATCCGCCGTGCTGCTGAGGCACGTCTCTGGGGCGACGGCGTGGATGCGCTCCTTGAGGCGACGGACCATCCGCCGAGACCGGTTGCCCATGTTGTTGAGGTCTAGGTCCAGAATCGAGAGCTCGATGAACCCACCTGGCTTGAGCACTCGATGTGCCTCCGCGACAATGTTCCTGAAGTGCGCCTCGGGTGCTGCAGCTGGGAATCGGAAGACAACTGCAATGAAACTCTCAGCGCCGAATGGAAACTTGTCCATATGTGACTTGTACTGGATCTGATGGTGATTCGGCGGGCTAAGAGGGAAACTGCCTTCGGCGTTCTTCTGCGAAGGCTTGGGCAGCGGCGCCCGCGGTGAGAGGTTGAAAAAGGTCGCCTCGGGATATGTTTCAGCTGCGTAAAAGGACCAGTCGTCGTTACCGAGCCCATCTATGACGAGGATCGAATGCCTCTTGAGGGACCCGTCAACAGGAACAAGTTCATCACGCACGGGGCTGAACAGTACGTGGCCAAATGTAAGCCATTTGCTCACTGTCATCGAGCCAACGCGCAGGTTGACCTGTGACAGGGGCGAGTTGTCGTCACTGAGGCCGCTTGAGCCGCTCGAAACTGACACGCGCTTGTTGTTCTTGCGGCGGGGACTGTCGTTGACTGAAGACGACGCGGCGCTACGTTGGGCGGCAATACGAGCCGATGCGCTTGATACCGCAGCCGTGTCAACAGCGATAGCCTGTGGCGTGGGTGGCAGAGCTTGCTTCTGTTTATCGACCTCTTTGTAACCATTGGAAAAATCTTGAGTAGCAAAAGGTGACGAAATCGGAATGATTCCCATCTCCAAAGCCTCGTTCAGAATATTGGTGTCGTCGGTACTGTAGATGCTGGAAGGAATTTGCTGCTTCTCACGGTCATCCTCCACAACATCATACCTCTCTGCTTGTGGAGCTGGATGGGGACAAAAAGTAGGAGACTCCAACTGCTCTCCAGCCGGTTTCGTCAAACTCGCGGCGTATTCTTCCAAATGGAAAGGCGTGCCATGAGAGGAGCTTGGAGAGGGCGGGATTCTGAGGCCTTCCTCACCGATCAAGTCGTCATACTCCAACCAAACCTCGTCCTCAGCAAGGGGTGCATTAGGAGCCGGTACCACAGCGGTAGCGTCTGCGTAGCAATACATGCCGTTGGAGCTCGAGGAAGTCGTAGTGCACGATGTCGAGTGCGAGTTTTTGCGTGGTGAGAACGAGAGAAAGTCGTTGATGAACTTGCCAATATCAGGTGTCATCTCTCGTGAAAGACGCTGGGGAGAGTTGGTAACGGTTTGAGTGTTATGCACATCCGTTGTCTCCATTTCATCATCCGAGAAGCACTCAGCGGGCTCTAGCTCGGGGCTTGCGGGCTTGGGCGGACTTGGTCCCTTTGCTATCGAGGTCATGTCACGAATTTCGTCGCGGGAGGGTGGCAGGAGACTTATTCGATGGAAAGGGCGCGAAAAGCTCTTTGGCGATGTTGGCTCAGGCCGAGCGCTGACCACCTTGGGAATTCGACCAACCTGGGGCAGGCGGCTGGGTCGCCCAGCTCTCCCGCTTGCCGGCTGCTGCTCCGGAATAGATGGTCCGGTTGAGGGCGCCGAAGACTCTCGAGTCAGAGCGGTGATTTTCTCGACCTTTGGTGGCTGCTGCGTCTTCTGCACTTGGAATGCTGGCTCAACAAGACCACCGCGCTTAGAATCCTGATCAGCTGAAGCGCTTCTACTGACAGAAGGCCGTCTATATGTCGGGACCGTTGTTGGTGGAGATCGCAGTTGCGGCGAGGCGACACCGCGGTGGGGAACATTCTCGGAAGGCTTTGACTTGGTGAGCGAAGCACGCTTACTCGCGCCCATTGGGAGCTTGGAAGCCCCTGCCTGGGCTTGTACTTCATCAAGGCCGCCACGCCTGGACTCTATCGGGCTCGTGATTGATCTGCGTACGGATTGGCGCCTACCCATCGGTGGTATATGCGGCTGTGTTGCTGGCTGAGGCTGCACCGGCTGTTGAGGGGGTGACTCGAGTAGTTGCGCCTCCAATACTGCTTTCTGCACCGCAGCGCCCGGGTCACCGTTGTCTTCCTGCTCCGACATATCCATAGTATAGAAAGCCTTGGCTTTAGGAGCGGGCTTGACCTGCACTTGGGCGGTTACCTTGCGAGATTCCACTGGAGTTGGTTCCCTGCTTGTCGTGGACGGCACCTGGCTGCTTGAACGTCCAAAGATATTCCACCTACGTGGCGACTTGGCTCTCTTGGTTAGTTTTTTGGGCCCGACGGCGACTGGCGGCGTTGCTCTTGGTCCCTGCAACACACGGCCAGTAGTCATTTCGATTATACTGTCGTCCGACAGGATGCTCGTGTCGTGGCTGGTCATGGTCGGTGAAGTGATCTCTCGTGGCGACCGGGTGTTGATGGGCTTCGGGAGCCGCAAGGCTGACTGGTCTCCTCCGTCCTTGAGCTTTTGGATGGACCTTCTATAGGCCAGAGTAGACCTCATTTCCAAGGCCGGTCCCTCGGAGTCGCTGACGTCTGATGGACGGCGGCTACCAGTTGTGGAGGTTTTGGGAAAGGGCGATGGCCACAAGGTATTACGGTCGCCTTGAGATGACAGCGAGATATCTGACATGTTCCTTGGTGCACCTGCCAACAGATTCTGGTCGCTTTTCGCGGGTCCAATATTGTTGTTCTGAACAACCTCACCGCCAGCGATCACGACGGGCTTAGTACGCTCCAGCAGAAACGGATCGTCGGACAACCTACTCTCCAGGCTTTCCTGAGAGGACATTGTGCCGGCGATTCCGCGGCTGAGGCTGCTGCGGCGCTTGTGAGGCATGCCGACACGCCCATAACCTTCGTGTCCCGTACCAGCGGCAGGCCCTTTTCGAACAGGCTTTTCCTTCTTTTCAGTAGCCTTTTCTGGAGCCTTTGAAGGTTCATCACCAGCAGTCTTACGTCGCCCGAAGAGAAATCGCGTCCTGAAGTTCGTGACGCCGGGGCTTGGACTCCGGCTGGTCGCTGATCCATGGCTGGGTCTGCGAGTCTCAACGGTCCGTGGTGCAGGAGTGGGTTCGCGTCCAAGAGGAAGTTTGGATTGCGGTGGCTGCTGCGATGGTGTCACAGAACGGGCACTCTGATAGTTTGGGCTGGCAACAGCGCTGGTTCCAGGGCTCATGGGAAGGCTCTGGCGTCTCTCACCGATGGAAGTTGACGAAAGATTGCTGTGGATTATGGGCACCGGCATCCCATACTGCGAGAGCAAATCCGGAGTTCCATCTCGGCTCGGCCTGATCGGAGGTGTTGCCCTTGGAGGCATAACAGAGGGGCTAGGAGGTTGTATCCTACTAATAGGTGGTTTTTGCACGCGTCCTTCTGTTGTCTGCGAGGTCATCATTGGTGGTGCGGGCTGACGAGCTTGCTTTGAAGGAGACGCCTCTAGGCCTCTGTCCTTGTTTCTCTCGGATGATGTTCTGGGAGGAGGGCTAGGCGGCACGGTCCCTAGCCTTCTCCTGGTCTTCTTTTCCCCATCAGGCTCTCGTTCAAGCTCGGTTTTCTTGTCGCCATCGCGGACTGTCGAGCCTGATGATGATGAGTATAGTGCTTCTCTCACGGCTGCAAGGCCATGAGGGTCGGCGCTCGCCGCACCGCCGATCTCATTCGGTATGCTTCCGGCTCTCCTCCGTGTGACTGGCGGCCTCGAAGTCTGACCGCCGGCGGGACTGTTCTGTTTCAGTTTAGCGGCAGCAAATCTTCCAGGCGCAACCAGTGCCGGCGAATGCGACGGGATCGATGTTGTGGGAGTGGTGTCTCTGCTGTATGGACAAATACCAGGAGAACCAGAGAATCCAGTAGAAGGACTGCCGCTGTAGCCGCTGATTTGGCTGCTGGTTCCGGAGAAGAGAGGCGTGGGCGGCGGAAGATCGTGGGTTGAAAGGGGGTAGGGGACTTCTATCGAAGAACCGCTACCTGCATGGTATGGTCTTGCGCCTCCATAACGATCCAACTCTGGATAGATCCGTACTGTTTGAGCATTTGTTGTTGGGAGCTCGACCCGCATCGCAACTTGGATCTCGGCGGGCGACTCGGTGATGCTCCGATCGTATTGTGAGCTGGTGAAAGATTCTGGTGACATTACAGAGCGAGGTACAGAGGAAGCAGAGTCGTTCCTTTGCGGGGCCATCCTGATTTCTTTGCGATGTTCAACGGCCTCTTGGATCATGTTTGAAGACCTTCTTCGCAGAACATTTCGGACGGGTCGCTTGTTTTCCTCCACGGGCGTAGTGGAGCGGTCTGAGACCGATCCAGAGGCTAACCTGGTAGGGCCAGAAATGATAGTTTGCGTAGAGCCAGATCCCCAGGACTTGTCCTGATGTGTTAACGGTGGCCGTGAGCCTCCCTGCCTAGGCTGTGGTCTCCGGGCTGGTCCCTGAGGTATCCTGCTGGAGCTTGGCACACCTGGTGTCTGGAACCTTGAGGTTTCCATGTCTGGTCTGGCACTCTTGACAGCAGGACCGGTCCAATTATCGACAGAACCTTGTCTGCTTGCATTTGTTAACTTTGAGGGGGCGTTTTTCGCTGGCACGCCCTTTTCCTCAGATCGACCGATCTTTGGGATCGACCCAAACCTGAGAGACGACATGTCGAGCGTGCGTGCTTGGTAATTATTAATGGCGGCGGGAGCCGTGTCGTAATCCTAAGGTATATCACCAATCCATCCTTGCTTTCAAACGCACAAATATTCGCAAAGCCGGCTATATTCTGTGGGGTGGTCAGCGATCGCCATAGGAAAATGCTGACGATGTTGCACCAAATAGGTTGTGGGTAGCTGTAATCAGAAGCCCGAAAACCCAAGAAACTAGGCAGACAGTACCCAGGGTAGTGTAAACGAAAGGCGCAGTAGATAAGTTGTGCAGGATGACAAGGAAATAACATCAACCGAGCTCAGCACCTCGGAACCCCCGGCTAAGTGTGCCTAGATCTTTTGGATATGAAAGGGGAAACAAAGCAGAGAAACATGGAGGAGTCTCAGAACCTTAAAAAAAAAAGATCGAAATTTTCAAATGCAGTTGATGGTGTGAATAGTATTTCGGCAGGGGGGCACATCTTTGAGCATAATGTAACAGTGAACGGAAAGGACACTAACCTAACAGGTTGTTCGCGTATAAGTCTTTTAGCCTTGGCAAATAGTTGCGACGTTGTGTGGGTGGGACAGGGTGAGATCGGAGGTGATGGTGTGGAACAGGTAGGTAGGCAGCGCCTAAGCCTGTGGTTTCCACCGAGCAACGAACTGCTTAGCACACCACCACTGTAAGTCGGGTAAAGCTGATGGGCAAAACGGGTGTATTACCGATGCCACCCGGGTGATGGCAGATTTTGGAAGAGAGTGATGGATGCGAGGTGAGACACTGCGTCGAGCAGCCAACTCGATCTAGACTAATAAGCAGACAGTCTGAAGAATGGATGATGCAACAGGTGAACAGATGTGTAAAACGAAAATATAAGCTCGTTCAAGACACAACGGTCAAGACAGAGGAAAGAAAGGAAAGACAGGTGCAGTAGCGCAGAGAGCATTGGGATTGCGGACAGACGGATTGAAAAGGAAGATAGGCCTGTCGAGAGAAGTACTCTGAATGGCTGGGCGTATGCATCTCCCACCCACTTCGATCTGGGCGGTACATGGCGAGAAGCTGAGAAGGGGGGTGTGGCCAAGATGGCGATACCCCTCGCCCACCTATGTGGGGTGAGGAACGGGGATCAGCACGGAGTGGACAAAACAATAACCATGTCGATTTTTACCAGGCTTCTGGTCTATCACTCCGATTGCCCGTCCCCAGTCCCGGTCCCGGTCAAGAAATGGGCGAAGTGCAGATAAAGTCGTCCAACGAGCGTTGCCTAAACGGCTTTCAAAAAACGCCTCTTAATGGAGAGACACGGCTCGGCTTGCGGTCAAAAGAAACATGTCCGAGGTGAAGATGCTTCCTCACTCCCGCATGCAAGCCAGACAAGCCAGACAAGCCTCAAAACCTTGAGCAGAAAAGAAGAATCAAGGATGCAACCTCGGTTTCTTCACTTGAAGATTTAACCAGTCGAGAGTTTGCGCGACCAACGATCTGAGTCACTATATGCACGAGAGCGGGTTGGCGGGAATAAGTCAATTCAAAATGGATGGCCAAGGGGAGATGGTGAAAAAAGGAACAAAAGTTCAGTGGATAGACGTCTAGGAGAATTAATCCCAAAGTAGCATTCAGTACGGCAGGCGAGCCGTTAAGGCGGGACGAGATTGGACGGCAGAAGCAAGAGCACAGACCTGGGTTGTTGCTGCGCCTCTAGAAATAACTGGTAGAGAACGGGTGCGAACTGGGACCCTTGATTGTGCATATCGGCGTGCCCTATGGGAGCACAGCATCCTGCTCTGGAAGCTATCATTGGCAACTTTCAACCCCAGAAGCCCAGAGTTCGGTACTGGTGCCACCATCGACACCGTGAAAAGTAGCCCACCATTTCATGGAATTTTTTTGCGCACAGATTGCTGTGTTCGGCAGTCCAGGGTGATGTTTGGCTACCTGCTGCTTTTTTACGAAGTACAGTAGATGCGTACTAATAACCTTGGACAGCAAACAGATCATTTTTTTGTCAGCTCTTACTCGAACGCAGACAAGGGTTTGGAGCCATATACAACCTCCGATCCAATGTTTACCCATGAACCTGGCTAGCAAAAAAAGGATGTTCACTCCTCTGGTCCAAAAATGACGCTTTCTTGACCGCAATTGCTCGTTTCGTTTCCGCAAATGATCACGCAGCCCGAGAAAGGAATCCGAACAGACGGTGAGGCTTGAACACGTGCACGAAAGAGTACATGCTGGGCGGCAAGAGGCGTGAATTCACGGCCGCTAAGTTGCCAGTTCAAGCCTCACCTTTACGTTGCCCTGTTGCCCAGGAACGGGCATGGGGGGTGTCAAGTTGGGGAGGGGCAAAATGCAAAAGGAAGTCGCCTGTGTTGTGGGTATTTGAGGGTCCCACAAACTCCACCAAGAAGTTCGACTCCAGCTGCCCGCCTTATCACAGCCCTTCTATAACCTCCATCACAAAACCCCCTCCGCGGCTCAGTGCAATGGCTTGAATGGGAAAGAAAGTATAGCAACGCTGCAGGCATGTGAGACATTTGACATCGGATCGGTTCTTTGGATTCGGGTCCGGTCCAACGAGAGTCGCAGGAGGCCTTTTCGCAGGCTGCAGTGTGTTGCGAAAGGTTTGGTTTCCCTTGCTGCATGTCTTAGATTTTTCCTGCGCACGCGCTCTGGGAAGCACGGCGTCGTTTCCCCGGCGGTCGCCAAATCATGACCTTTCCCATATAAGTAACTTTCGATATCTGCTAGGTCTGGCGGGTAGCCGGTAGTTGACCGTCCCAAAATTTTCAGATTGGTCATCTAGCTCGTCAGCTTGAAGGCGCTAGTAAGCCTACCGTAGGAACATTGGGGCCAGCGCATATGGGTACCTAAATGGCTCGACTTATTATGCGGCCATGCTGGCCGGCTAAAAGCCTGGTCGCATGCCAAAATCAACGTCGCATTACTAGGTGGTTGAACCTCTTAAGCGCGCACCTTGGTCGGGGTGCTTGTAGTTCCGGCCCCGTGCAAGTCGTGAACGCTGGGCAGAACCCAATGGCATTCCCATCTCGGGCCTTTACTTACAGTACGACAGGGTCCTGTGGGGAAGCTTGACGCACCATTGCCGATCCAAAAGAGTCACCTGTTGATACTTCGAATTGCAGATGCTTTTACGGCGAGAAGGTATGCTTCGTCATACTTTTCGCTTATTCGCTTAGTTTGGACGCTTGTTGGCCCCCAAAAGGTCGCGAAAAGAGCGCAATCTGAAGGAGGAGTAAATAAATGAATGGTGGGCGGGCTAACAATCAATACCAAGTTCGCGGGAGCCAATGTTTGTCTTCAAGAAGCACCCCGGACGCAGACCCTGGTTTCGCATGTATAGTCCGCATCATCGCCGACTCGTAAATGTGACACCCTCCTCTGCAGGTGGTGGTACTACGACAAAAGTAAGGTAATAAGGAGAAAATAAAAAGGAGAGGACCAACTGGTGATTTGACTCGAAGCAGGCCTGAAGCGACATTGTTTGAAGGAAGCAGAGATGTGTAGCAGGCCAACAGAATTATTTGATTGGCCAGTATTTGTCAATTTAGAGCCAATCAAAGTCTACAGTTGTGCGTCTATCGTCTCTATACCCTGTCTGTCGTTTCCAATATTTCTTAATGAGGGAGGGATGACCCCACCACTCTACCATTGCTCTCAGCCAACCAAAGAAGCTCTGTCTTGATTGACACTGCAGATTTTCTTACAATAAATGCAGTACAAAAGTATTACTGGACTACTGTATCAGGTAATTACAAAATGAGTTCTGAGAAGTTGAATCTGAGATGAACTTTAGTATTGACTCGAGCCATGGTTACGAGATGCAATCATCTCTTACTAACTCTATCAAACTTTATTCTAGACTAGTCTGTATCAACTGTCACTTATCCATTTGCTGGTAATAGAAGCAGAGAAGGGAATAAGATACATTTTATTATTCCCCCTGTACCGGCAAAGTAACCAACCCCTCAAACGCCCAACTCCCAAGTTCCACCCAGATAGGGTCTGGAACAAGTTCGAAATGGCGTAAAGAGGGGTTCACAAAAAGCCGCACAACCGTACAAAAAGTGATAATCGACAGGTCAGCATTTCCGCGCGCATACACAAGACTGACTACTGGCTCCCTTGCAAACAAGAAGAGGGCCCTCGGGTTTTGCACAAAGGTACTATCCCCATGCATACCTGGTACATTTCGTTTATGCAGGAGCGAGCGAAACCTGTTTGTGCAGCTGCTCGGCTGTTCCATTGGCAACGAGGAGACTATCTCGGCCGTTCAAACAATCCTAACCATTCAAATCTCATCTTTAAACGATTCGTATACATGCATCGCAAATCCATTATTTTTCCATCTATCTGATTATATCAGATCCAATTGGTGTTCCTGGTGGGATATCGAAGATCACGGGGGGCAACGTCAGCTGATTAGAAGGGGGGCGTAAAGGATATACTAT
>JAVHJQ010003700.1:0-12110 GCA_031306095.1 Pyricularia sp. CD86 | reverse complement strand
GGTTAGTAGTTAATTAAAGGTTGAACTTTGTCCGCACCTTTTCCATGCCAGCCTTCCATTCCCACTGAACGGCATCATCGCCTTCACTACCTGCCCGACCAATTCCCTTATCAACTCTTCGTAGCTTCAGGGTAAATCGTGGCCCTATTTCCTGCAGACCAACTCGAACGTCTGAAAATCCTGGGATTTCTTTGCCCTCCTCGTCTACCACTGTCTTTTCTGTCTGGCGTCTTTCCCGATATACGTATCTATGGCGACGTACGAAGAGATAATCGCGCTGATTATGTATCGTCACGACTTCTCGACCTTTCCGGATCACATTGTGTTAGTTTAGACACTAAAGAGATAAAGAACATCGTAGCCCTCTGCGATAGCAGTGTTTGGGCATGTCTTACCTGCAATCTCTGGCTGGTAAGGGAACAGCCTCCGCAGAATTTGTGCTGTAAGCAAACCCAACGGTGTGGTGAAGCGGTTAAGTAAAAGTTCGGGGTAAAAGCCCTATGCCCAGATGTCAGTATATCGTTCATCAGCTCTCTGTGAGGATTTGATTAGAGCACCATACCTGGGAGTTACCATGGCCGGGCAGTTTAGATCCTTCAATCCAGTTGTTTATGGTAAAGTGGAATGTTGGGCCTTCTGGCAGGTGAACAACTGTCATGCCGGTAGGTTTCTTCTGATCTTCCCGGATCAGAATGACTGCTGTGAAGTCTCGGTTGGTGCTAAACTTGCAGATTTCCCGAAGCGAATACTTGTGGCCATATCTGTGACTGCTTCTCGGGACATACTGTGAGTTGGGGAACAGGGAGGTGATAATCTGGGCCTCGCGGTGGATGGTAGCTCGGAGAGACGTCGTAACAAGGATCTTGGGCGTTGGGTGCGGGCCCTCTGTGAAAAGTGTCGGGAACTTGCGTGCAAGAGAAGTTGGCGTAAGATCAAGATTTGTGCTAGTTGTTGACACAGCAAGGCTCGGCGCAAGACTGGGGACCAGACTTGGGTCTCGGCGTGCTCGTTGTGATCGTTGCCTCTCCTCCCGAGCTTCGTCATCGTCCTCTTCCTCCTCCTCTTCAGAGTCCAGCATGCTGTCGGCGTCATCGTCGTCATGTACTTTTTCCTCCTCAAGCCCTGCAGGCCCCCCCAGCGCTGCGTTTTCCTCTTCTTCAATTCGTCTCCGCTTGAGCGCAGCTAGGTCGACAACGGCCCCAAGGGAGTCGTCATCTCCCTCGTCCCATACTCGCTTCTTGTCCTGACTGGCAGGTTTGTTCTTGGCAAGGCGTTCCTGGCGCAGAGTCGGGTCCGCGTTTTCCTCCTTCCTCCTCTTGAACCTCTCGGCGCGCTTTCGTGCATCCTTGTCCTTTTTGTTGCGAACATTGAGATATTGTCTCTTGAGTTTGTTTCCAGTCTTGAGCGAGAGAGATGCGCCCCTGGCGCGTGTTCCCATTTGAGAGCCCATCGCACCTGGTGAGAAGTGGATTGTGGCTGTGAACGTGCTGTAGTTTTTGGCAATTCTCCAAAGGCAATAGTTTCTCCAATGGATTTCGATGTCGGAGCTGCAAATCTTCTATGCGCGCCAAGAATTTCCGATAACTTTTTTCTGGAGCACGTCAGACCCACTATAAAGTTTTGTAGTGGGGTCGACTGAATTGACCGCGGGGCATTGACGTTGAACGCGCGGACCGCAATTGGACAGCACCAGGAGAAAAAATAGGAGTCACTACTCAGCCTGCAGAGAGCTCTGCATCAACCTAAACCCCTCATCCTAATTCGGAGCGCAAGGTGCTGGGCAACCCAGTGACTCGCTCTCTAGTACATTTTTTGCCTATGATCGCATTGAGGCTCTTGTCCCCCCCACTGCCCAACACCGGCACCTTATTCTCTTGTCGAGCAGGAACTCGCAAACTTTGTCACGCTTTGACTACCAACCCGCGAGCTCTTTCCTCAACCCCTCGCACTTATCACCAGACTTTCAGACCACAGGCTCAACAGCCACCATCCATTTTCGCCATGGCACCGCCCGCCACCACCCTCAAGGGGCAGCCCCTCGACCGCGGTGCTCTAGACACCATACTGCGCCGCCGAATGTTCTACACCCCGTCCTTTGAGATCTACGGCGGCGTGTCCGGACTCTACGATTACGGTCCACCGGGCTGTGCGCTGCAGGCTAACATCATCGATGCCTGGCGCAAACACTTCGTCCTCGAAGATGATATGCTCGAGGTGGATTGTTCTGTGCTCACGCCCGCCGAGGTCCTCAAGACCAGTGGTCATGTCGACAAGTTCGCCGACTGGATGTGCAAGGACCCCAAGACCGGCGACATCTTCCGCGCCGACCACTTCGTCGAGGAGGTGCTGGAGCAGAGGCTAAAGGGTGACAAGGAGGCCCGCGGACAAAAGGTCGAGGACAAGGAGGAGGACCCCAAGAAGAAGAAGAAGAAGCTCAAGGGCGCCCAAGAGGCCGTAAAGCTTGACGACAAGCTAGTCCAGGAGTACGAGGAGATTCTTGCACAAATCGACAACTACGACGGTGAAGCATTGGGCAACCTGATCACCAAGTATGACCTCAAGAACCCTGCGACTGGTCTTCTTCCTACGCCTCCGGTCTCTTTCAACCTCATGTTCAGCACGTCAATTGGCCCCAGCAGCAACCTCCCCGGGTACCTCCGCCCGGAAACCGCCCAAGGCCAGTTTCTCAACTTTGCTAAGCTCCTCGAGTACAACAACCAGCAGATGCCTTTCGCATCCGCATCCATTGGCAAGTCATACAGAAACGAGATCTCGCCCCGTTCCGGCTTGCTTCGTGTCCGAGAATTCTTGATGGCCGAGATAGAACATTTCGTCGACCCCGAGAGTGGCAAGAAGCACCCCAGGTTCTCCGAGGTTGCGGATATTGAGCTTGAGCTACTGGATAGGGATACCCAGCTGTCGGGCAAGACCACCACCAAGAAGGTTGCGATCGGCAAGGCCGTCAAGGACGGTTTGGTTGACAATGAGACTCTGGGCTACTTTTTGGCCAGGATACATTTGTTCCTGGAGAAGATCGGTG
This sequence comes from Pyricularia sp. CD86, assembly GCA_031306095.1. NCBI lineage: Eukaryota > Fungi > Ascomycota > Sordariomycetes > Magnaporthales > Pyriculariaceae > Pyricularia > Pyricularia sp. CD86. The sequence continues at coordinate 9,070 of JAVHJQ010003700.1, read as the reverse complement.
TCGACAAATCGAAGCTTCGCTTCCGTCAACACATGGCAAACGAGATGGCTCACTACGCATGTGATTGCTGGGATGCTGAGCTGTTGACTTCATACGGGTGGATCGAGTGTGTGGGCTGTGCCGACAGGAGTGCCTACGACTTGAGCGTACACGCCAAGAAGACCAATGCCCCGTTAATTGTTCGCCAGCGGCTACCGGAGCCCAAGATCGTCGAGGAGTGGACAGTTGAGGTCGACAAGAAGAAGTTCGGCCCCAAGTTCAAGAAGGATGCCAAGGCCGTCGAGACTGTGCTGCTGGAGCTGAACCAGGATCAGCGTGGTAAGCTCGAGAAGGAGCTCAAGGACAACGGGTCCATAACAGTAGACGTCCCTGGTGTTGGTGATGGGAAGGTGCAGGTCGAGAAGGACTTGGTGTCTATCACGTGGACAAAGAGGACAGAGAACACGCGAGAGTTCATTCCCAATGTGATTGAACCGTCTTTCGGCATTGGCCGAATTCTGTATTGTCTGCTCGAGCACAACTACTGGACGCGAGCGAGCGAGGGCGGAGACGAGGCTCGTGGTGTAAGTTTAACAGGCGCGATTGAGAGAAACTTATTTTATTCTACTAGGTTTACTAACGGACACATAGGTTCTCTCCTTCACCCCGGTCGTTGCACCTACCAAGGTCCTCATCGTGCCCTTATCTCGTCATGACGACTTTGTTCCTTTCGTGCAGAAGATCTCGCAGAAGCTGCGCTCCGTCGGTGTTTCCAGCCGTGTTGACGACTCATCAGCAACGATTGGTCGGCGGTACAGCCGTAACGATGAGCTCGGTACTCCTTTGGGTATCACTGTGGATTTCCAGACCGTCAAGGACGGCACCATCACTCTTCGTGACCGTGACACCACAGTGCAGGTCCGGGCCGACCAAGACAAGATTGTGGAGGCCATTCAGGAGCTTGTTTCTGGCAACAAGGTCTGGAAGGATATCCAGGCGGAGTTGCCGGCTTTCGAGGGCCAGGAAATTGAGGTTGCCAGCCGTTGATGTATTTAAGTGCTTAGATGGTGGAGGCAGTTATACTACAAAAGCTGCGCTTCCGCTATACTGAACTGATTCCCTGTGGGGGAAACAGAAATAAAAACACCTCTAGGTTTACAGTAAACAATCGGAATGACAAATGGCCAATCAACCCCCTACTCCGACATTTGAACAACATCCTCACTGGCCCCTCCCTGTCTTGATGTTAAGGTCAAGGGCGAGTGATATATCCCTTATGAAAGCCTACTGTGGTCTGAAAAAGCCGAGTGATCTGACGCAGCTGAGTTTCTCATTTGAGGGCTGGCGACTTGGCTCAGAATCCAAGAGTTTAACTATGTCTAGAGCACTACCTATCCTTGGAATGCTATGTTTGAGTAGCCACGACGGAAAATTAAACATCCCCCTCAAAACATATACTTTTCTTGGCTACCATCCCTGGAAGTGCGATCTGCGACTTCCGGACAACAAACATCCTGTGGTATTTTTGCCTTTCTACGGCCAAGACGGAATTTCCACAGCGCGGTAGATTGTTTTCAATAGTCATTCCTGTAACTACGACGGAGTAGGTAGTACGCAGGACGTAGTATGCAGAACGGACCTTGCTATATTAGTTATACATTTGCAACCTGAAATCCTTCAAACTCTACCTGGAACTTACCAACGAATACGCGTGGCGAATACTCAATAAAATGTTGCAGCGTAGAACCTTACAGGCCACACACAAACGTGGTATTCGGTGTCCCCATGGTTGCATCATAGATTACAGGAAACAAAAACAAAAAACAAAAAAGGGGGTGTTGTCAGTTTCTAGTTCTAGAAGCGCCGACAGGCTCTAGCACAAGGTGGCGCTGATGGTGGTGTTGTAGAGTCCGGGTGATTGAATCATGGGTGGTGCAGTGGTTTGGCTCGCCGAATCTGCGACAAAGATCCGCACATTGGAAACAAAGTGCGAAAGAGTAGGCAGTACGGCCTTGGTAGATCCCCTTCTGCCCCCCAAAAGGTTTCAGTGTCGATCAGTCGGATCATAGTCATTAACCTCCAAGGTTGCGAATGTCCGCAGCTTGCGTACTCGTGAGGACTTTATGGGTCGTCGTCCTTGTCGTCGTCGTCAACTAAGTCGAAAACGTAAAAAGACATGACTGGTGTTAATCGTAAGGAGCGGTTCGGGATTTGTGTGATCCTTTTCGAAACTGTTTCTCGAACTTCCATCTAGTATAGCTGTTGTTTTTCTTTCTCCATCTGGAAAACAAATACACTCACTCGCAAGCCTTGTCACCTCGGTATTCATCTCTTCTTTTTTTTTTCTTCTTCTTCTTTTCGCCCAATTTTCATTAGTATTATTTCAAATCCCAAGTATTGACATGACAGGCATGTCAGCGCCTGGAACACATTCCCAGTGTGTCATCGACTTTTCTCCAAGCACTTGAGGACTTGAGGAGGCCCGGCAAAATCCCAGCAAAAACGGGTATGATATTCGGATGAAGCTCGTCAGGATTCAAATGAGGTCGTTCCGCTCGAATCCCTCACTCAACTCGATACGGCTAAGGTCGCTTTTTACTAGGGCAAGGTGTGTGGGCTGGCGTCGCGGTGGTGGGGAATCTCTGGAATAGGTGTAAACTGTGTATTTATTCGGCTTGGAGAGGGGTGGGGTGTTCTGCACAGATGCGAATTTCCTTCAGTATATACTTAGACACGTCTATTGGCTAGCGAGCCTAGTGATAATCATCGAAATGCCATCCGTATGTCGAGACTGACGGGGAGCGAATGAAACAGATCAAAAAAAAAACATGCACGACTACGAAATAGGATTTCGAAAACAGAGGCAACCAATGAGTTTGCATTCAAAGAGCCGCTGGCGGTGGATGAATAACAGACTTGGCAGGGGTAAGGTTACATGGTAATGTGCTACATAGAGATACCTTCGGGTTCGAGGATACTTGGTAGTAATAACATCCAAAAAAAGTGTAAGACACCTGTGAAAAGATTTGATCCCATGCATTTGAATATTCCTAGAGGTTTTGTATGTGTGAATTTGTGTTTATCTGTACATAACTACGTCACATACCGCATGCATACATAATTCGAATAGCAGGTAAATGGATCAAGTACCTTAGGTATTAAGGTTACTTAGTAGATAAATTACACTCGGTGAGGAAGCGAGTCAAAGGTATGTTCGTGTCGAGTTATCAAATATTTCAAATGCTCCTACTCAACCTTGTCACTTATCTCGAGCCAAGAAAACAAACAAACAGATCTCCTCGGTAGGGATTCGAGTGCAGCTGCAAAACATTGAAGATATGTTAATATGGTATACCCCGAAAAGTCTTTCGCTGACAAACTCTCTATTGCCCACCCGCTCGGTTCTTTCGATTCTCGAAGCAGGGAAAAGGCTTCCACGCAAAAGGTGAAGAAGCTAGGCCCCTGACCCACCACGGTCATGATAGTGCGAAACTTTCCAAACCGGGGTCTGATGGTTGCGGTTACGTTGGAGCCCAAAGTAGCCCGTTAATACCCTTGCAGCCCAAAGTCTGAAGACAAAGACCACACGGAAAATCGCCGCCTCACCATACTCTATCCCATTTTGGTCTTGGTCGACAAGGACGGGTGTGCCGGGCGCCTCGTCTGCCCCTCAGCTACCAGTGCTAAGTGTGGGGCAGGCAAATATTGCGAGCGAAACCCCATAATTGGCGGGGCAAGGTACGACCTGGTTACTTTGCCATCTCAAGCTCAAAAGACACCGTACCAAAGGAAGGAATGTGAAGCCGCCAGGCCTTCAGTTGCCTCTTCAGCTAGGCGAAGAAAAAAGTCTCCTTGTTCCAAGTAGGACGGACATTCGTTTGCCATTGTTCCGAACGCCAACAGTGAGACCCGCCTAAAAGAAAATCCCTGAATGTTTGCCTCGCATACTCTGTACTTCATCAAATCGCCTTGTAACCGCCTCGCATTGCTTTCAAATTTCCTTCGCTGAGGTGCTTGAATTTATTAAACCATCTCGTTTGATTTTACACGTCTAAGGCGGGGAAAAAAAGAAGAAGTAAAGAAGAAAGAAAAAAAATAAGTGAGCTGTAGCCGGATGAACTATTCCTTTGGCCACTGTACAAGTCCCAAGACAAAACCCGACCAACCAACATACGGACCTTTTGCTGAAGAGAGCAATAAATCCAAACAAACTGGTCCTTCGCTCGCTTGAATCGGATCTGGGATTTCCGAACCTGAGCGAGCGCGTGTTGAGACCATAACTTTTCGAGGCGCCGTGCCCGCTGTACTGCGTGACGTGCGCGCTGCCAGCTGCCCTCTATTATTCCCTGCAACCAAGCAACTGGAAAGGTCCCCACCAAGTCCTACCTGGGTACTCTACTCTACTCCTCAAGGGGCAAGGGCCGTGCCGTCGGTTGGACTTAACACGACTTTGCTCTCCCATCTAACCACACCGCCGCCCCTCCTTCTCTTCTCCCAAGGCGACGGACCTTGGGTTACCTTAGTCGCAGGCGTCCCTTCAACCTCAATCTCGACCACCTTTATCAAACCCGATTTGACAGCGAGGACGACATATTCTCGCATCTGCTCGCTTCGAAGCGTCGCCGCCAGAACAGCTCTTCTGGCCACACCTTTTTTTTTACACATGGTTTTACCAGCGGTTTGTCATCGGCGTCTCGGCTTCACATGAATCGCCTAGCGGCTCGCAACGCTCGTCCTTGTGATAATTGATGCAACTCAATACAATCGCCGTCAACAAGCCCATCAATACCGCCTCAGATCCCCTCGTTCTCCTTTTTTACAACCGAGTTGACGAATAGCGACCACGCGCGACTTCTCTTCCAGCGCACTGCGCAACTCGCCGCGCCTCATTGGGTATGTGGAATCGAATCATGCTTCCACGCGCTTCACTTCGTTGGGCTTGCAGATTTGGCCATGCTGACATTGTGCATGCTGTGTGTCACAGGCTCGACAGCCCTTCACTGCGATCGTCGTGTTAACTTGTCAATAACAGCGTAACATTTTGTATTTCTGCCTTTTTAATCACAGGACAAAATGGCGTCGCAAAACAAGTACGTACACCTAAATTCTGCCCCGCTCAGCCAAAGGGGTCGATATTGGCACCACAGCCTATGGCTTGAATGAAATTGCCACATTACGATATTCCTCCCACAACTCTAGGGTAGCTCCCTCGCCCCTTGTTTTCGACCGGTGTAGACACCGGACCCCTCAGACACGCGCTTCAGCAAGTCGTTTTGAAGACATCATCCGCCTCGCCTACGCCACCTTACTGACAAGTGTCCAGCATGTATTCGTCGGGTCAGTTTATGAACCCCGGACCTGCACCGCGACCGCCGACAGATAGACCGCGATTGAACCTCACGCCTAGCCAAAATCTACCTGGCAACATGGCCAACATGAGTTTGAACTCGCCCGGAATGGGTAGGGGCCAGTTCGGCGGCGGTTCCAGTGTCTACGGCGGGTCGACCATATCACTACCACTGAGTCGAGCTGCATCCAACACAGACGGCCTGGGCGGGGTTGCCGTCATCAAAGAAGGTTGGGCGCAAGTCAAAGAAAGCAAAAACTTTATCAACCCGTGGAAGCAGAAGTATCTCATCCTGCGAAAGGAGGCCCTTGATTTTCACAAACAAGAGGGGAGCAAATCATCGTATACACTCTACCTCAAGGATGTGATCAATGTCGGTCGTGTAGAAGCAGCAGGCACAATTTTCGAGGTCAAACGTCAGTCCAATGGTACATCAACGAGTCCCGGTGAGGATGATGGGACCGTCAGGACGCTGCAGATCAAGGTCAAGAGTGACGATGATCTGTACGAGTGGATAGACTTCATTTACGCGCGGTGCCCTGGTATGGGAGGAGTGAGCAACCCGACAAACTTTTCCCATGCAGTGCATGTCGGATTCGACCCTCAGACTGGCGAGTTTGTTGGCTTGCCGCCAGAGTGGTCCAAGCTGTTGAACTCCTCCGCCATCACCAAGGAAGATTACGAGAGGAATCCCCAAGCCGTATTCGAAGTTCTAGATTTCTACTCAGACCTCACAAAGCGTAATGATAACCCCGCTCAGTACTCGAGTCTCACCCCGACGCCCCCGGCTGGCGCCATGCCGAACAAGCAACTAGGCTACAGTACCGGAGCGAACGTTGCTCCCCCGAGGCAGATGCAGCAGCAGCAGCAGCAGCCTATGCAGCGCACTAACAACTATCCAAACATGTCTGGTGGTGGGTTACCGGCCAATCCATCTGGTGCCCGTGGGCCTTCTCCACCCGATCCCCAGCAGCAGCAAAGGCAGCAGATGCAGAACATGTCTTCTAATTATGTCAATCAAGGGGACCCCAACCGTGACGCGGAACGGCAGAGACAGGCCGAGGCAGCCCAGCGACAGCGCATGATGGAGATCGAGGAGCAGAACCGTCGCGATCTCGAGGCCTACAATGCTTCTATTCCGCAGACGAAGAAGCCGATAGCACAGCAAGAGATCGGCGGATACGGCGGACCGCCATCCTCATCTACGGACCGCTTCAACCCAAACAGGGCACCTCCTCCTGCGCCCAAATCTACAGCTCAACAATCCAACCTCCAGGCGCAGCGTCCTGCTCCACGAGCCCCGAATGCCGCCGGGGGTCCACGACCTGGAATTGCTCAGCAAGGCAGCTCACAAAACGTAAGGGATCCTGCATCACAGCAACAACAGCGTGCTCCACCTCGCAACGACCAGTCGCCGAATGCGCAGCGGTATCCCAACGGTGGGCCCGCCCCCCAGCCTCGTACCAACGGCCAATCTCAGAACCAGCAGCCATCGCGCTTGCCTGCGCCTGTTAAGCCTCTCAATGTCGCGCCCAAGCCTGCAGCGCAATCCGATGCAGTCAGGGCAGCTGAGGCTGCGTTGACTGCGAAGCCGCCCGCGCAGGAGCGGCAGAAGGATGTGCGCATGTCAACCATGTCGGAAACCGAGGTTATGGCCAAGCTCAAAGAGGCCGTGTCAAAGGACGACCCGAACCTGTCGTACTCGAAGCAAAAGAAGATCGGTCAAGGAGCTTCTGGTTCGGTGTATGTTGCCAAGGTCAAGGAGACGGCAGTCTCTCCTGTTGCTCGCGAGCTTCTTCGCGAGCAAGGCTCTAGGGCTCAGGTCGCCATCAAGCAAATGGACCTGGCTCATCAGCCCCGTAAGGAACTCATTGTCAACGAAATCATGGTGATGAAGGACAGCACACACCGTAATATTGTCAACTATCTCGACTCATTCCTGCGAAACAACTACACCGAGCTGTGGGTGGTTATGGAGTACATGGAGGGTGGCGCTTTAACCGATGTGATTGACAACAACCCTGTTATCACTGAGGAGCAAATCTCTACCATTTGCCTTGAGGTTCGTACTGCTGCAGGATATTTGGGAGAGAAGTGTTGGTGCAAATGACGGGAAATGCTGACGATATTACGAATATAGACCTGCCAGGGACTGCAGCACCTGCACTCGCAGAGCATCATCCACCGTGATATCAAGAGTGATAACGTGCTTCTGGACGCCAGGGGTAACGTCAAAATTAGTAAGGGCCAAATCCAATTTTGTTTCGAAATTAACAGCGCTGACCTGAATCTCCAGCCGATTTTGGATTCTGCGCAAAGCTCACCGAGTCCAAGTCGAAGCGAGCCACCATGGTTGGAACTCCTTACTGGATGGCGCCCGAGGTCGTCAAGCAGAAGGAGTACGGTCCCAAGGTTGACATTTGGTCGCTGGGTATCATGGCGATTGAGATGATCGAATCCGAGCCTCCGTATTTGAATGAGGAGCCGCTCAAGGCGCTGTATCTGATTGCTACTAACGGGACACCTCGCCTCAAGAACCCGGCCAAGCTGAGCAAAGAGCTGAAGGCTTTCCTGTCTGTCTGCCTCTGTGTCGACGTCAAGAGCCGAGCGTCTGCCAAGGAACTTCTTGAGCATGATTTCTTGAAGCATGGTTGCCCTCTGGGCAGCTTGTCTGATCTCCTCGCCTTCAAGAAGCACGCCAAATAAAGCCCCGGTAATACTTTACGGCAACCACAGAGAATGGAAGCAACACACCAGTTCCCCTAATCCTTGCTTTGCGCGTGGACAAACCACATGTACAATCCACAAATCCGAATCCCCTTGGTTCTTCAGATGCGACTCGGCCGCTCTTTGTATCTAAGGCATATGCAGCGAAGATACTCGAGACTGGCGTTCGTCGCATTTGGGCGTTTGGCTGGGAAAAGAGGCTAATTGCTTTCCTTCACATCTCGCTTCCATACTCATGTCACTGAGCCCGAGTGCTCAACCCTGAACACCGCTTGCCTGAAATGATAATGGCTCATGGTGTTTTATCACTGGCTAGGGCCCATGCTGACCAATGTCCAACCCATATTTTCACTCCTAGCAATCTTTTCCTCCTCTCGGTTGAGATGGAGTGGGGGAAAACAAAACGAATGTCACAATGTGCCATGTCAAGCAAAGTTTCGTTACTATACCATCAACTTTTCAACCTTTGTTCTGGTCACTTTTCTTGGCTTTGCATACATGGGGATGCTGCGTTCTCTCTGTTTCTTCTTCCTCTGTGTCGTGGCCTTTTCCTGGGTGGGCGGGCTCTTTTGTTTATGCGGATATATCTATCAAAGTTTCTCTGCATGATGTTTCCTATGGGATGGATCCATTTTTGGCGTGTTGATTACTATTACTATATTAGAGCAAACTAAGCCCAAATACAACTTGGCTTTTCGTGTAAGCTTTGAAGGAGATATCACGGAGCGTGCTTGAGGCGCCTTCCCTTGGAAATCGGGGCGTGTTTGGCGCAGCATTTCTGGTGATATTTTGATGCCTCGCCAACTGCATTGTAAATGATCGGTGTCAAGTCAATCAGGACAAGATGTTATACAAGTAGATCAGTTTGCCCAAACACAAAAGATGAATTGATGTAATTGTCAGTGAGTCACTTACGCCTCGGTTATTGAATAAAGTCTATCAAGTATGACACGCAAGAGAAGACGTAAAGAGGTGGAGAATCATGAAGCTTATTCATGTTATTATGAGGTTTTGTAT
>JAVHJQ010003679.1:0-12770 GCA_031306095.1 Pyricularia sp. CD86 | reverse complement strand
GCCCCTCACTTCCTTAATTTTCCTTTTTTTCTCTCTCTTTAGTTGCAGGTACCGAAGCCACGCTGACATCCAGAACCACAGTAGTTGGTAGTTGATCCGCACCAGCCGTTGACGGAGCAGCAGTTGCCGAATGCGGAGCCCTGGCAGGTGTTGCCGGTGTTGCCGCCGCAGGTCGCGTCTTGCGAAACCTGGAGAAGAGAAGTTTGGTTAGCTGGAACGGCGGAGGAGGGGGTGGTGGAGCCGATCACGACTGAGGGAGAGACGATGGAATGATGGAGATGAGACAGCGGTGTTGCAGGTGATGGGAATGGTGCTGTTGTGGAAAGGGGCCACGGAAGAATGACATACCTTGTTGGAAGACGTGACAGTCGACGTTGATGCCGCAGCAGCCGACGATGAGGGCGTGGACCCGGACCCAGAAGAGGTGCAGCTGCCAAAGTACTTCTGGCATCCGGAACCGCAGTAGTCGGCGGTGGATCCGCACCAGCCGTTGACGGAGCAGCAGTTGCCAAAGCTGGAACCCTGGCAGGTGTTGCCGGTGTTGCCACCGCAGCTGGCGTCGGGAGAGACTTTGAGGGTTCCGGTGGGGCTGGCCTGCACGGCGGTGGCAGAGGTTGCGGTGCGGGCGGAGGCTGTGGTCGAGGTAGAGGGAGCAGTGTAGGAGGTCTGGGGCTGGGGGTTGGGACCGCCGGCGTTGCGGTACCAGTTGGCCTGGGGGTCGCCGAGGCAGTCGCCGACGGTGACGGCCTGGTAGCCCAGGGTCTTCATGCGCTCCAGCATGTAGGCGGTCAGGTTGTGGGCGGTCTGCTCGTGGATGTCGTGGCTGATGACCAGGAAGTCGCTCTGGCTCACGACCTGGCCGTTGACGGCATTGTCAAAGTTGTTCTTGGAGTTTTGGATCAGCAGCGGCGAGTCGTTGAGGTAGTCGGCCGTGTCGAGGTCGAAGTAGGTGATGTGGTAGCCCAGCTTCTTCAGCTGGCTCTCGCACGCCGTGTCGCACTCGGAGAACGGTGGGCGCATGTAGGTTGGGATGTAGCCGAGGATGTTGCGGAACGCCATCTCGTTCTTGACCATCTGATCCTGACGCTGCGAGCTAGTCAGGGCGGTCAGGTTCTGGTGCGACCAAGTGTGGCTGGCAATCTGGTGGCCCTCGGCGGCCATGCGCTGAATGACCGAAGCCCAGTGCGTGTCGATGGCTCCCTTGTGGATGTTGTTGCCAGTGATGAAGAAGGTGGCCTTGGCATTGTACGACTTGAGAATGTCGAGGATGGTCTCGGTGTAGATGAACGGCCCGTCGTCGAACGTCAGAGCCATGACACCGTTTGATACGCAGTCGTAGATGCCAGCGCCGCCATATGGCACGCTGCCGACGGCAGTGCGGGAGATGTTGATGGTCGACTTGCCGGCGGGCGTCTGGTTGGCGTCACAGGCGGGACCGTACTGGAACAAGCAGTCAGGGGCCTGGCAGGACGTGACCTCGTTGCCGCACCATCCCTCGGGACTGCAGCAAAGGCCGGCCGCGCAGCTGCCGAAGCCGGGACCACACTGGAAGCCAGACTGGATTCCGGCACGCTTCTCAACGACAGGTCCTCTCGCAGTTGCCACGCGCGCTTGTCGTGGGTGGACCTGCGGGACGGCGCGGGTGTGGACGGGGTTGAGACCAAGACGCTGAGCTTGGCGGCCGAGGAGCCTCGGCATACCAGCGGAATCGCCGTGCGCGCTAACAAGGGCTGCGGCGAGCCAGGCGGATGTGTAAGCTGCGGTCCTCATATTGGCGAAACTGCTGTATTATGCAGGGTGGGTGATATTATAGAAGGATCGTTTCGTATCAAACTCCGTTGGGAAGTATAGCGAACGTGGTCAGACCGATTGTCTGATTAAAGAGTGTATGGGTGTAAAAGAGAGTGTCTAACAGATTTTTCTGTTGCAAAAGAATGTGTTTCACCCTTCTAAGCGATGAAGAAGCATGCTGGAAAGAAAGGATCCAAACGAAGAAAGCTGGGAAGAAGTTGCCTTTTTCTGCAGAAAACCCTGAACCCTTTTTTTTTCATCAACCTCATCGTAAGTGGCTTCATATTGGACCTAGCAGAACTAGCGCAGTTCGTATGATGCCCTGCCGCAATTTCGCGACATTTGGCAGACGCGAGCAGTCAACAAAACTCGACAGACAAGTTGAAGCCTCTCCTCCTCCCCACTGACGATCAACAAACAGACCCCCTTCAGCCGCGGCCCCGGGCATTAGCACTGTTCACATTCCCGAAGGTGGGCGCACAGCTAAGCATTCGCCAGAGCATTCTCAGGGGAAATGACGCGTCCCGTGCGGACGGCGCGGCACCAGATCCGCCCCGGTCGTGACGTTAGCGCCGCTCAGACTGCCCTACTGGGCACGGTGGGCGAAAAGTTTCGCCTGTGCTAGACTGTGCCAGGGGTCACGACGAAACTCAACGGCGTGCGCCCTTTCTGCGTGTGGTCAGGGCTCCAGGAATAGGAGCAACTAGGCAAGCCAGGGCAAAAGGATCATGATTCAACCGGGGCGGTCTCTTAAGATCCGGAAACAAGCATTTTGATTTTTTTTTCTTTTTCGTTCCCGGCTCCTCCACTTATGGTTTTCGACGGAGGATTGTGGCGTTTCATGATCGGGGGGTAATTCTTATTAACCGTTCATTTTCGTTCGACGGTGGTCTATATTGTTCGGCAAACCACCCGGTTTTCTGGTGCTTCGTCGCGTATAGAACCTCTTCAAGCTTACCCTAATCTTAAGCGCCTCTACCCCTGGCGAGATTGATGCCTCCGCGGGCGTTTACGACTCGCATTTTTGTACTTAATCCTGGATCACGATCCTTCCGTAATCCGCCGGTGGAAAAATCGACAGGCCTAGGTCAGCTGACGTCCCAGCGGCATTTACTTCTCAAGCAGAGCAAAATAAAAAATTCTTTCCGATGCGAATCGATTTTTCTTTTTCCACGGCAAACGCGGATCTGGGACGTATGAGACGTCAGCCTTATGTCAAAACAAGTAGATCTGGGCCACAATCACTTAGACCAGCCATAGGAGAGCAATGTTCAGGGCGGTACACATCGTTGAATATCCAATCTTGCGTTTTCCATACACTAGCCAAACACCATCAGATATGAACGAGAACAAACAAAGTTTAAGTAAATACATCACACCCAACGCCGCCCTGTGCTGACATGGCCATGTACCTAGTAAGCGCCACATATTACCTCACACGCTGGAACGACACGCGAAGAAAGAAAAAAAAAACACAAAAGAAAAAGAAAAAGAAAACCAGAGCAAGGACCGCCATGTCTACCACTTCCCTTCGAGTGGCAGGTCTCTCGAACTCTGTCCAACCATAATCTTGTACTCCCCTTCCGTCACAATCCTCCAAGTCTGCCTCTCCACGTCCCAGAAGCTCAGGTCCCTCCTCGTCAGGTTGAACGAGACCTCTGCCGTCTCGCCCTTTTTGATAAGGACCTTTTCGAACCCGCGCAGCTGCCTGATCGGGAACTCGACCTCATCCTTCTTCTTGGGGTCCGGCGAGCCTGCCGGCCCGACTCTGCTGCCACCGCCCTGCGCGGGTGACGACAGCGGTGGGATGCCGACGTACAGCTGCGCCACCACCTTGCCGTCCCTCGATCCCGTGTTCTTGACCTGCGCCTTGACCTCGAGCTGTACCTCCCAGAGGTCCGGGTTGCCGCCCTCCTCGCCGCCGGCAGGGCTCGGATTTTGCTTGCTGGAGTAGCCCTCCGGGTAGGGGTAAGGGTGTTGCACTAGCTCGTCGACCTCATCCAGGTACGGGTAGATGTACTTTTCGAGCGGGCGGATGCTGTTGTCTCGCGGCCACAGGGCCTCGCGCTCGTCGGGGATGGCCTTGTCGTAGGAGGGCGGCTCCGCGGCCGCCGTGGGGCGGGGTTCCGGTAGTGCCTTCTTGGGCTTGCGCTCGCTGATGCTCAGGTTGGCAAACTCAAACGTCGTGTACGAAAGGCCGTAACCAAACTCGAAGCGCGGCTGAATCCCAGTGCGGTCAAAGTGCTTGTAGTCGATAAACACGCCTTCGGTAAAGTCCTGCTGCGGCACCACGCCGTTGGGGAGGTACATGATCTTGGCGCCGGGGCCGTAGTCGTCGAGAGATTTGCCCATGGTGTACGGCAGCTTGCCCGAGGGGTTCTCATCGCCAAAGATGATGTCAGCCAGCGCGTTGCCGCTCTCCTGGCCGGGGATGTTGGCGAGCACGACGGCCTTGACGTTGGGGTGGTCTATCCAGCGCTCCACGACGACGGGGCCGACGCTGTGGATGATGACAATGACCTCACCGCCGCCGCCGCCGCACTTGTTTGCGACCTGATAAACAAGGTCGTCACTGCCGCGTTGTAGATTAAGGTCGTTCCTGTCGCCGCTGATACCATCCGCCTTGAGGAAGCCCTCACCGGAATCCGCGTTGGCAAACACGATACAGACGTCGGTATCGGAAGCCGACTTGTCCTTGAGGAACACGTTTGCGTTAGAGAGAAACTCCTTGATCTCGACCTTGCCCTGCTCGAAGCCCTTCTTGATGGCATCAATAGGCGTCACGAGGTAGGGGAAGTCGACGGCGCCGCTGCCCCAGCCGATGGCCAGCGTTCCGCGGTTGCAGCCGCGGTCGATGCAGGCATTGGGTCCGCCTGGCGCAGGGCCGGCGTCCTCGCCAAAGATACCAATCTTGAGCTTGCCCCCGTGCCGCCTGCGCAGGTCACGCTTGGCGTCGGTGAAGCCCTGCTTGCTGATGGGCAATATGTTCTTGTTCTTGAGCAGCACAGTGCCCTCGGCGGCGACCTGGCGCGCAATGTCGCTGTGTGATGACTGCACGTTGACATACTTGTTGACCTCGGTCTTCTCCTGCGTCGTCCTGCTTCCGGGGGAAACGACGCCCATGCGTTCTCTGGTCCACGACGAGAAGTTGGGGCCCTTGCCGTCGAAGCGGGCTGGGTTGTCCTGTCCGAGCTGGTACCACGAGGCGACGATGCGGGTCACCATGTCGTTGAGTCGGTCCATGGGCACGGAGCCGTTGAGTACTGATTGCGTCAGTTGCGAACCCCAGAGCGACTTGCCGTCGGCCCAACCGAGGCCATCACCTGGCATGGTCATGTCGAGACCGGCGATGGCGGATGCAACTCCTGAGCGCTGTGCGAGCCAGTCGGAGACGACAAAACCCTGTGATTTGTTAGCGAACTGTGAATTAAGCGTTTGTTCTTATCAAAGCAACTCACCTGGAAACCAAGTTCGTCCTTCAAGATTCCGTTCAGAAGTTTCGAGTTTTGGCAAGCATAGCTGCTGTTGATCATGTTGTAGCTGCACATGACACTGGCCACACCGGCCTTGATGGCGTCCTGGAACGGCCATGCGTAAAGCTCGTGCAGGGTACGGTCATCGATGTTGGACGAGATTGCATGCGGCAGGGCCCACTCCCAAGCCTGACGGAAGTGCTCCTGCTCATTCGCGACAAAGTGCTTGACCGAGGCCATAACACCCTCGCTCTGAATACCCTTGATGGTCTGCGCGCCCGCGACTCCTTGCAGGTAAGGATCAGATCCAAAACCCTCCCAGTTCCTACCACCAGCAGGCATGCGGCCGAGGGGACCGATGGATGGGCCCAGAAGCACGTTGATACCCTTTCCGCGAGCCTCGGCGCCGTGAGCCTTTCCGCGAAGGTACATCAGCTGCTTGTTGAAGGTGGCTCCAACGGTGATGCCTGCAGGGAAAGCCGAGGTATTGTCGGCGAACCGGATGCCTGCGGGTCCGTCCTGGAGATGAAGTTGAGGAAAGCCGACGTGGACAGCAGGGCCGTTTGAGCCAACTGCCGGGCCCATCTGCCAACCGACGCCCGTAGTGACGTTGACCTTTTCCGCCAGTGTCATCTTCTCCACCATCTTGGCGGCGCGAGAGTAGCTGGCAGCCCATCCGGCTGATGAGCCGCCCAACGGGGACGGGTACCATGGCGGCGACAGGCCGTACTGAGGCTCTTCGGTGTATTTTTTGTATACAAAGGCGCCGCCGGCGCCGAGCAGTAACCAAATGAGTATAAAGATGCCGCAGACAAAAATGCAACACCTCTTGCAGCTGGCACAGGGAGAGCCACAAGACCATGCCCGCCGTCCACTGCGGCGCATAAAGGCTGGTGTGGTTTGGGCCGTCGGCGGTGGCGACGAGGCCATGGGGTCTCTTGTTAGGAACTCGGTCGCATCAATGTCGGAATCGGAGTCGAAGGACTGGCGGCGGACCTTTTCCTCCTCTTTTTGGTCCGCGCCAAGTAGCCCTTGGCGGGACTGGTCATGGTCGGCCATGTTGGGCGAAGTGCAGGTAGCTAGCTGCTTCTGCTTCGGCAGCAGAGTGTATCAACTAAAATTTAGTAGTCCACGATACAAGTGAATGTATTTGATCTGTATGACACGGTCGGTAGAGAGTAATAAAGGAATGATGTAAGCCCAGATGGTCGCCTATCAGAAGCCAAATAGGTAGTCTATGTCAATCTTGGCGAAATGTCTTGGTCGCGCCAGTGGTGACCGGCTGGGCAAGAAACGGCCACGGTAGCGTGGATAGGCAGGCTTGGCGATCGCTGGTGGACGCGGTCCAGCGCTTCCAAGTGCTGTTATTATAAAATTGGGGGCCGTAGAGACCGCCTTTCAGATGAAGCAAATTAGGATAAGGAGCGCCAGAGCAATACGTGCTCAATAGACAGACATGTAAAGGAGAGGAGAAGATGGGAAGAACTACAGAGAAGACCAAGAAAGAAAGACAAAACAAAACTCGTCGAAACTTCTTTCTTGACAGTGCCTCGGTCTGGTTGCAAGCTGTCGTCAAAGAAATGGCAAACTAACTCTCGTTGAAACGGATTGACATGGCGCAGCGGGGACCGCACGGAGCATTTGTCTGGGGTTCATCCAATCAAGAGCTTCGATATTCTCCGCCAACGGGCATTACTGATTCAATCTGGCGACATCGGACCCACCTGGAAGCTACCCTGTAGGTGAAAATGTTCTTGGCGTGTTGCAAAACGGAAAACGAAGGCGGCAAGGGCGGGTTGCTGTTCTGGCTGAAGAGACAAAACCGCTAATGGACCCTGTTTCTTCCCCGTGTAAAATCCCATTCTTTGATCGCTTATTGTTACAGTACTTTTTTGCTGTCTTTCGCAAGGAATCGATCTTGTCCCACTCTGGGGGTTCCTTTACAGCAGAAGACAGTTTTCATTTCAAACTGTGGTTCTCGGACTCCAACCCATATTCTTCGCGGTGACGCTGTCCGACAAATCGTCTACTCGTCCAACATGCAGCAGGATCACGTCCAACAACTACCAACTAACCACAGACTCACAGATTATTTAAATGTCACACCCTCAGTCGACTCTGCCATCTCGCAAAAGTCCATATATAAACCAAATAGATTTTCTGTCTCTGCAGGTCGCAAACATGCGATTCCAAAATTTTGTTTCCTTTTTTTCCTCTTTTCCTTCCCATACTCCCCTTAAACATCACAGTTCCAAAAAAACAAAAATTCCCACATACAACAACAAACCCCCAAAACAGTAGAAAAAACTCACAACAAATGCGACAATTCCTATCCTTCCACTTTAGCAACGTCCTGACCCGCCTGCGAGCACTAATCTCCACAGGTCCGAGCCCCGGACCCTCGTGCCCCTGTCAGACCTCACCCCAGCCGCCCTGGCTCTCGGCCGTGCCGTGCCCGCGCGCCGGCTGCTTCGTCTTTTTGCGCGCCGACGCCACGGAATACGTAGTCGAGCGCGTCCTCGAGCGCGACAACCTGTACGTCCTCCGGCCGTGGTATGGTGATGACGGCGGTGACAGGCCGCTCGGGGACCATGGTAAGCTCGTCGTAGGGCAGGGCGGGTTCGTGGCCGTGTCGGGGTTTCCGTTCGTCATCGGAGTGGATGGGGTCCGTGAGCTGCGGTGACGGTGATGCAAATGTCTAGGTTGATGATCATTACAATGGTTTTTGATGAGAAAAGAAAGAAAGAAAAAAAAAAGCCGATCGTGCGAGTAGGTAAGGTTTCAGATACCCCGTTCCAGATGTCAATTGAGCAATGGCTGGCTTGTTACATCCTTCCCTCGTCTTCATTGGCTGCCCACACCTATCTACGTATGAGGTACCTATGCCGGCGTGCAACGTGATCTGTGATCTGTATACTGGCGGCGATTTCATGAACTCTTGTGTGGTACAGCCTTCCATTTCCCGTTTTAGGGGTCAACAACTAGTTTGGCGGGGCTAGACACATGGGACCCCACTCTCCCCCGGAGCCTCAGACATGTCCGTGTCGATATTTTAGGACGGACCACCTGGGCCGCCCTCCCTGTAGATATCAGCGAGGCTTCTAGGCACCGATGGTGGTACATCTGCGAATGGGGAATTACCAATGACGTCTCGCATGGGTACTTGGGCGTGGAGCGGTTTGCGGCTTCGCTTCGTTGACGATGCTGACTAGCAGAAGCTTCATCCTGTCACAATGGCAAATAAGATGACATGTGTGCGATCAATTTAGCATTCGTTATCGTTTAAAAATTGGATTCATTGGGGTTGAAATTGACAAAATAGGTAAGGTAAGGTACCTAGGTGAGCAGGTAAGTACCTGGGTAGGTGTGTCTGGTAGACAGTCAGGCAATCAGGTAAGGTTTTGCCTCCATTGTTCTTGCCGTCGTCAAGTCACCCACGGACTGTCAACGACGCGACCCGAGTACGCACGCATGCCGGTGCACGTGACGCAAGTCGTTCGCTCGGGCGTGAACTTTGAAAATTAAAATATTTTCACTTGTTGTCTTTTTTCCCTGTGTTTTTCTCAATGTTTTGCCTCATCATCAGACCACCTATGTAGCTATCTAGCAAGTCACAGCAATCCTAGTTGCACTGCTCCCTCTTGCGCTTTCGATTCGCCATTTCCAATGCAAATTCCTGACAATTCGTACTGCTTCTCCAGACCCACTTTCATCTCCATACCGATCCACGTGCTGCCTGCCACTCCAGCGCAAAAGATGACCAACTTCTTCGTCTGCCCTGAATACTACTCCGTGTAAGTACTTGGCAACGACCATCCTACAATGAAGTCCCCTCGCCGGTCGACAACTCAATTGTGCAGGCATTTTGTCGCGCCGGGTGCGTAGAGGCGCATTGAGGTTGTCGCGGACACTTGCGACAAGGCAGTTGCGATTCGCTTTCGCCGGGCCCCACATAAGTGGGTACTCGAGAACATCATGGCAATATCGCAACCATTACTTCACTAACAACAGGGGCCATATTATATAAAACTCTCTATCCCAAGTTTCAAATCGCATATCTTCTATAATGATATCTGATGGTCTAAATTTGAGTGCCACTAGCTGTACCAGTGGTTCGGGGTCCAGTCGACATAGCTAGGGTCGATCTTCTTGATGTCCGTGACGCCCAGGTTGGCCGCATCGTTCGTGAGCTCGCTCCGGAAGATCTCGACGGCGCGCTTGACGCCGTCGACGCCAAATACGTTTGAGTACATGAATGGACGCCCCATCCCAACCTAGGGTTTAAAACCGGAACTCGTTAGCGGGTGTATTACAGAGCACGTTGCGGTAGCTTTCGTGTACTCACAGCCTTTACGCCGAGGGCAAGGAGCCTCAGAGCGTCGGTACCGTAGCGGACACCACCGTCGGCAAGGACCTCGATCTGCTCAAAGATCTCAGGGGCCTCGCGGTGGATCTCGATGGCGACCTCAAGCGACGACGGGCTGCCGTCGAGGTTGCGACCTCCGTGGTTGGACAGGATGATGGCGGGGACCTTGTGCTGGACGGCCAGCCTGGCGTCCTCGACGGTCTGGATGCCCTTGAGGATGAAGGGCAGCGAGGTCATGTTGCGGAACTTGTCCAGCACCTCCCAGGTGTTGGTGATGAACGCGGCGTTGGCGCTACCCACGCCGTAGCGAGCTGCGCGCTGGCGGCTGGGGCTGCCGGGGGCGTCGATGGCCCAGACCAGGGCCTTGGAGCCGGCCTTCTCGGCGCGGTCGAAAAGGATCTGGTTGGCAGTGTCGTTGTCGTTGGTGTAGACCTGGCTGAACAGGATCTGGTCCGGCGCGCGCTTGGCCGCGATCTGCTCGATCGGGAGCGACGAGAAGGACGAAGGGATGTACAGGATCTTGCCGGAGCCGGCACCCTGGACCAGGTTGAGCTCGGCGTCGGGGTGGGCATATCCGGCGCGCGCGCAGGGGCAGATGAAGAAGGGCGCCGAGAAGTTGTGCCCAAGGATTGTGGTACTATATCAGGTAGGGCTAGGGTCAGTTTCATTCACCCCCTTTTTTTGCCTTCTATGCTTGGCTAAAAATAGAGGATCAAAATCGCCAAGACCGAACAAAGTACAAAGTCTATATGAGCCCTGTGGCGGTCTTTCGAAATAAGAGAAACCAGACAAAAGGACTTACGGCATGGAATCGGCGATATCCGTAATGTCCACCATGGTCTTGGGCCTCAGCTTGTAGCGGTTGTAGACCTCGAGGTTGTTCCTGTAGGACCACTCGCCACCCGCACCGTTGCGGTAGTAGGTGTAGTTGACCGTGGGGAGGTACCTCCGTGCCGCCCACTCAAAGTCGTGCATGGCGTGCATGTCGGTCACGTTGGGGAGCTGCCCAACGGGAAGTTGACCGAGCGCATCATCAATTCCGGTGTCTGGCTCGTTGAGGTAGGGCCTGGCGGCGGTGGCCACCGAGGCGAGTGCCGATACAATTATTGCGGACCGCATTTTGAGAGCTGAAGAAGAGACCACCGGATAAAGAGCGACAGTGAGGATGAGGGTGAGGAAACCAGAGGCCAAGGAGAGCCTCCGAAGACGGATAGATGGGAGCGAGATGCTGCTTATTATACTGGCATTTGGTTATGCCGAACCATTCAAGACAAGCTGCAGGTGCATCCACCCATCCATCCTTTCAATGTGACCCCCGTTCCCGGCGGAGTCGCAGTAGACGATGCCCAGTCCCATGCGCGTGGAAGTGCCAAGAGCTCATCCCTTGGACCGGCTCCTCTCTTGATTCCAGACGTCATGACCGTTACTATACCAGGTCTTGCAGGCGCTGGTATCATTTTTTTTTTCGTTTTGTCCAATAAAGACGCCAAGCCTTGTCAGTGTGGAGAGGCTTTTCTCTCTGATACTTAATGTGGAGAGGCCCCCATCAATGAGCATTGATTTATTGGGGCATCTGCGGATATTAGCAACCCAAGTAGTCTGCCCTCCCGACCCTGCCATTATTATTAATCTGACTTATCTTTGGTTGTGGCACAAGGGGACTTGGGTTGACCATTCTGGCGGGATGTGTCAAAATGCCAAGACGGCGAGGGACCGTTTGAGCCGTCTTCAAATATGAAGTGACCTGCAGTCAGAGCTCCTCACGCGCAGTAAGCAGCAGCATGCATCCATTAGCTCTACCGGTAGCTTGACAAGAAGTGTGCCGCTAGGCATCATCCACGTGCCAAGAGTTACTGATCGGTCCGCGTGGCATAGGGCAATCTAGCATCGATGCGGGGACCAGATTGTACTATAGTAAACGCAGCGACCCAAACTGGGTAGAACGGATATAGCTTGTACTTGGCAAGGGACATAAAACTCTTATCTGTTGTTCGGTATCAAATCCGGATTCGCGCGTGCCGTGAGCTTCTCGACTTTCCTTTTACCCCTGAGAAATCGCTGTAAGTAGTAGGTACTCTACTCTGCTGCGCAATTTCAGTGCGGTCGCATGGCAGACATGGGCAGATGAAATTATGACGTTCTGCATGAGCCAGGGCTGCCAAGGTTAGAGAGGTACCCTTTTCTGGAAGGTTGATATGGCTTGGCAGTCTATGGACTGGACTCTTTTTGGTACACCATGTAAGCAGCAAAGGCCGACAAGGCGTGGGTCGCAAAGCGACGGGAAATGTCGCTAGTGTGGCCGGTGGGATGCACGGCGGCTTGGGACGCGGCAAGCGGGAAGAAGGGGCGGGCTGGAATTGGCGATGCCCAAAGGGCCCGTAGCTACCACCCAACTAACCCAGGCATGGTTAGCCTGTGGCGAGGTTTGACATTTGCTGTAACTGCAGGGTGGATTCAAGAACAATATGAGGCTGAGGTTTACTACGTTCTGGGAAATTGGAATATGTGCGTATCAACGGTGTAGATTCTCGCTTGCGTTTTGCTGCTCCGGTTGTTCCCGTGGTTCGTGGTGCAGCTCGGCAGATTAGATCGATAAGCGTGATTAGCAAAATTGAGATAGTCGGTTGTCTACCTGCCTACCTAGACAGTTGCCAGCTACCTTATGTACAGTACTATAGACGTGCCCAGCTGAGCGATACGTACAAAGTACGTATTCGTAGTGCATAAAAGTCAAACTCTATTTCCGGTGCTACATGGAATCGCCGGGCTGTTCCCAGTGGCTTTAATTCAGCCCAGACAGTTGCGGGGCCTAAAGTGACCTGTTAATCAGGAGTCGCATTGAGATGGTCACAGCACAAGGCAAGCTTCAATTGTTTGCATGCGACAGATCGCGTGGCGCTGGTCTGGGGTTTTTTGCATCCTTACTTTGTTCCATGCCGTACAAAGTAGGCAATCTTTTTCATCTTGGCAATGCAAACGAAACCCTTGTGCCACGATGAGCCAAGCGGGCAGCTGGAGTGACGTCAAAGGTTCTTGCAAAGTGGAAAAAAAAAAAAAAAAAAAGCGAACCAAGAAACAAAAAACCAACCAAAAAAACATGCCAAGACTTTTGTACACAAGTAATGGGGACAGTTGAATGA
>JAVHJQ010003667.1:715-16291 GCA_031306095.1 Pyricularia sp. CD86 | reverse complement strand
ATTTATTGCTGGATCGAGTTTTTGAGGTTGGTTGGTCCGTATTTGCCTTTTTATACAACAAATAAATCGATTGAAACGCTTGAACTAGATGGAATGACCCTGCACCAATCCAATGGCTGAGTATTAAGATTCATTCATAGCAGGAGTTTCTAAAACCAAATTTTGAAGAATGCAGATTGTTGCACTGTGCGACGATCTCCAAGAGCAAATTGGCGTCTCTACTGTAATTTGGTTTTGTGGTTGTTAGTGATTTTATTGATGAAAGCGAAAAATAAAAAATAAAAATAAAATCAGAAAATCTAACAATTTCAATCTTAGCCGCGCGCCTCGGCTCACCAGCCCGCCGCACATGCCGAAAAATACACCGCCATGAGAAACCGTTCGTCCGACGAGCTAATGGACCCACGGGGCGAAAGGCAACGACATTCATGATGACAGCAAATGCGGGGGTAGTTTATGAAGTCTCTGGGAAAATACAATCAGTTCGTGATCATCATCGCATGTCCTCAAGAGTTTGTGCTCTCGATCGACTCTAGATACCTGCATTTGGCTGGTATTACGTGGATAATTCGGTACGTGGGAGACACTCAAACACAAGGAGAACCCCGCTGTGCCCTAGCGTAACGTACTTTGTACGACTGTACGGTGCTCGCTCGACAGATCATCAATCCAAAACAAGCAAACAGGGCTTTTCCCACATGGAAATTACTTTGACAAGCACATCCTCCTCTTTCATCGCGGGATCGTCAAAAATCGCAATCTATTTCGGAAACTATAATTAGCGTATTTGGTTTTTTTTTTTTTCTCCAGGTCGATTCTCAACAGAAGCAGCAAAGTTATAGTTGGTCTGCCAGCATGTTCCGCAGAAGCCTTAGCTGCCGCCTGTTGCTGCGGTCTCAAATTCGGTTGCCCTACGCAAGGAGCCGTGTGGCTGTCGTCCCGCCCGCCCCCGCATCCCGGTTTATTGCGCAACCTAGCGCCACTGGTAATTACGGCTGGAGCAGGTCTTATTCGCAGACTGCTGCACAGCCGCAGTCGGCGGCTACTACCCCTGAGCACCACAACAATATCGCCTCTGGGCCTCTGGCTGCAGCGTGGGACAGCGGCTCGCGCACGCTGGCCGTTCGCTTCGACGACGGGTTGGAAACGCCCTTGTCAAAGTTGTGGCTGCGCGACTCGTGCCGCTGCAGCGCCTGTGTTGATTCGTCGTCTGGCCAGAAGAACTTTGAGACGTGCGACGTGCCTTCGTCACTGAGGGTCCGCAAGGTCGGCGTCGCGGCGGATGGGGAGAGCGTTCAGGTGGTCTGGGCAGACGACTTCTTGACGGGAGGGCAGCAGAGCCACACGTCGGTATACCCGGCTTCTTTCATCCAGTCGGCCCTCGACAGGCCAAAGCCAAAGGATGACGTGGTGCAGCATACCACGTGGGACAAGGCGTCTTTTGAGAAACAGGTGCGCTTCATACCCTACTCCGAATGGATCAAGGGAGACGGCGAGGTGTTTTGGCGTGGGTTCCTCGACCTGGCAAGGCTAGGTCTTGTGTTTATCAAGGACGTCCCCGAGTCCGAAACCGCGGTTGAGGAGATGGCTTGCGCTGTCGGTCATGCCCAAACTACATTCTACGGAAAGACGTGGGATGTGGTATCCAAGCCGCAAGCTGAAAACGTTGCCTACACGAATGTCTTTTTGTGCCTGCACCAGGACCTGTTGTATATGCAAGACCCTCCACGACTGCAGTTGCTTCATTGTTTAGCCAACAGCTGCGAGGGTGGAGAGTCACTGTTCAGTGATGGAATTAGAGCGGCCGAGCAGGTCCGCAATCAGAACCCCAAACAGTTTGAGCTGCTGAAGAACAAGCCTGTGTATTACCACTACGATAAGCACGGTCACTGGTACGAATATAACCGGCCAGTCGTCACGCTCAGCAAGGACGGCAGCGGAGCCATCGACTCTATCGGCTGGTCGCCTCCCTTCCAGGACAACTTCCCAGCACCTCAGGGCCTGTCAGCCTCCATAAACAGCCAGGACGCGCTTGAGGAGTGGCGCGCGGCAGCCCGGAGCTTCCGCGACTCGTCGACGGCGCCAGAGAACATGTTTGAGTACAAGATGAAGCCGGGCGAGTGCGCCATCTTTGACAACATGAGGATCCTGCACGGGAGGCGGCAGTTTCACCTGACGTCTGGCAAACGGTGGCTCAAGGGAACGTATGTAGGTGAGCAGGTTCTGCGGAGCAAACTGGCACAAACGCCGGCGCACCTGCGGCCTGTGTGATTTCCCATTGCTTGTTGTTGTTTTTGTTTTTTTCTGTAGGGGGCTAAACGCGGCAAGGGTCCGTCTGAATCGCGGGTACTTTATTTGCAACGACCATTCTCTAGCGCTGGCTTTGATGTAACGGGTGGCTGTTTGTTTTTTTGCACCTGGATTTTCAACCGGGAGATTTATTCAGCGTTATTTTTTTTTTTTTTTGCACGTCCTTGAACAGCAAGCATACCAAGCCATATATGCTGGTAGGTAGTTGGATGCAGTTGTTCTTCTGTTTCACTTTTAGCATTGCTTCTGGCATAGACTCGCCCATATTTTTTGCATGAACAGCATGCTCCCAATTCTTGGACCCAAGATACACAGGATGAATGAATGGGCTTGGCAGGTTGTTGATTTACACACTTGTTTTCATACCGCAATCCAGAACAAGAGGCTCGAGTCCCTCTAGACAAGGAAAAACATCGCCAGCCGCCACTGTCATTGTCTCGCTCCCCTGCCGAATCCAACAACTACCTAGCTCCGATCTCTCTAGGCCTTTGCAGATTAATTGACGGCGAAATCGCGATGCTATAGATTCTCCGAATCCTCCGCTTAAAGCCCCTGTGTCGAGTAGAGACAGTTGGTAACGCCGCTAGTCCAGTTGTGGCGTGGCGGGAATGGTCCCTGGGCTCTGACAGGGTGTAGGCAAAACATGTCCCCCTGACGCCACAGTCCAATACTTTGGTCGACGTAATTACTTCATAATATGAAGTAATTATGGTCGACAGAATATTCCCAGCCGCTTTACTTCTATGGTAATTACATACCGCGGGTCGTTTTTTGCAAGCATGAAAAATTACGCTGCTATATCATTAACAATGGGCTGTGATTAGGTGGGCAATTGAGATGTGCGCTGTAGGGCTGGCCGTTCTCTTGACTTTGTCTTGTAAATCTGCCGTTAAAGTCTGTAACAGGACTTTTTTTTGGTATGCAATGAGACTTTGATCTTCTGCTTGACAGAGCTTTTTTTTGGGCCAGAACAACAGAAAGAGAAAACGACAAGAATCATGACTTGTCGGCCAAGACCTGCTTACCCGGCTCTGGGTTACGTCGGGCAACCATTCGGAACCAATGGGTGGTACGTTTGAAGTAGGACGCTGATTAAGGTCTCTTGCTGAAAGGTTGCGAGTAGAGTAAATCAATCATCCCATCAGTTCATCAACATGTTCGTCTTTGCCCGCTTCCCATCAGCGCCCTCCGAATGCGGAGAAGATGAGAGGGGCTCTGCTGACATATTTCGGGTTTTACCCCATCTTGGTATTTTTTTTGTATCTTTTGCTGGCTTCAACTGTTGAGATAATTGCTGGATTTTACTCCATTCTTTTGTATGATTCAGGGTTGCCTCTGCTTGTCTTGGAATATTAATGTGGTCAAGTTAGGCTTCGGCAAAACTATAGTTAACAGCAATACAGCTAGGTAGGTCCCTACTTGGCCGAGGAAAAGAAGAAATTCGTTTGGCCTCTTAGTGGTCTTATCGAATTCCAAACTGCCGGCTATGGCGACCCAAAAAGTTGCCCCTTATGGCAAGTGGGAGAGTGCCATCAGTATTGAAGATGCCACGGCGGGAGCCAAGGTATTGTCGTCACCAAGGGCTTGTGTAAGTCAATTAACCCACCATTGATTGGATGTTCTTGTCTGCAATCCAGGCCTGGGCTAATAGTTGCAGCCTCTTTCGGGAAGAACCTTCTTCCTGGAAAGCCTACCCGATGGACCCAACACCATCATGGAGGCAACCCGAGCCAGTGACGGTTCTGTGCAGGTCAAATCCGTCCTACCAGAGCCGCACACATGCAGCACCGACGTCTACGAGTACGGCGGCCTGTCGTACGCTCTCATATCCAAAAAGGACAACCCCCTGAGCATCATATTCTCCGACGCAAAGCATAACGCCCTCAAGCTGCTGACCGTCGACTCGGGCAAGGTCGAGACGATCCTGCAGTCGTCCGTCCTGCGCTTCGCCGACTTTGACCCTCACCCACAGCAGCCCTCGCCGTGGATCCTCTGCGTCGAGGAGGACCACACAGACCCGGCTCCTGACCGTGTGCGCAACTACGTCTCGGCCATCAACCTGGATTCCAAGACGGTTACCCGCATCGCCGACACTGCTGACTTCTACTCGTACCCGCGCTTCAGCCCCGATGGAGTCTGGGTCGCCTGGCGCGAGTGGAACCACCCGGGCCTGCCGTTCAAGGATGTCAAACTGTGCTGGGCGCGCTGGACGGGGGATCAGGGGAGGCTTCTGGGCGATGTCGAGATCGTCGCGGGTGAGGATGGACAGCTCGTGGGGGAGATGCACTGGGCGCCGGATGGGACGCTGTTTTTCACACACGAGCAGACGGGGATGGAGTTTCGACAGCTGTTTACCGTCAAGCCTGAAGAGGGCAAAGGAAGTGTGAAGCATTTTAAGCTGCAGGGTCTGGAAGGGGTTGAGTTTGGGGACGTCAGCTGGTTTCCCGGCTTGTAAGTCTGGACCATTTCCCCTTTTCTACTGACCAGCACGACTTTTAATATGCATCCTCGGCTGTGCTCGGCTTGTTGAACCTTGACAGGACAAGCGAAAACTAATGGAAACATCATGACAGTCAAACATTCACGTTCCTCTCTGCCACAAAGATGCTGGCGGTCTACACCAAGTTTGCAACCAGCCATCTGATCCATGTCGACATCGCTTCTCAAGGATGGACTCCCCTTGACGTTTCACTTCACGATATGCGACTCGACCCCCTGTGCACCATAGCAGAGTCCTCCTTCCTGGTCCTGGGAAGCGGCCACACCACCCCTCCGGCCGTCTACAGCGTAACCCTGACACCCGACGCCAAGATCAAGGACAAGACCCTCCTGCACCGATCGACCACCAGCACCTTTCCCGAGTCGATATTCTCTACGCCGCAGCACATCCAACTCGAGTCCAAAACCTCCAAGCCAACCCGCCCCATCCACGGCTTCCTCTGGCCGCCCACCAACCCAAACTTCACCGGGCCGAAGGACACTCCCCCGCCGCTCATCGTCGGCACCCACGGCGGACCGACGGGCCACTGCACGCCAGGCCTGGACATGCACAAGCAGTTCTGGACGTCGCGGGGCTACGCCGTATTCTACATCAACTACACCGGGTCGACGGCGCACGGCCGCCCGTACCGCGAGCGCCTGTTTGGGAACTGGGGCATCCTGGACCGCGACGACGTGCCCGAGGCCGTGGACCACCTGGCTTCGCGCGGGCTGGTGGACCGCGCCCGCGTCGGCATCGAAGGGGGCAGCGCAGGCGGCTACCACGTGCTGCAGTCGCTGGTCTGGCACCCCGACGTCTTTGCCGGCGGCATCTGCTACTGCGGCGTCTCGGACGTGTCGGCGCTGGACGAGGAGACGCACAAGCTCGAGTCGAGGTACATGGAGCTGCTCGTGCTGGAGCCGGGCATGACGGAGGAGGAGAAGAAGGCGAGGTTCAGGGAGCGCAGCCCGCTGTTTCATGCCGAGCGCATCACGGCGCCGCTGCTGTTGGTCCACGGTGACAAGGATACCATCGTGCCCATCAGTCAGTCAGTCGAGATTAGAGACCGGGTCAGGGATAAAGAGGGTGATGTCAAGCTTGTGGTTCTGCCGGGGGATGGGCACAACTTTAAAAAGGTGGATAATCTGAAGCTTTGGATTGAGGAGGAGGTCAAGTGGTGGGAGAAGACGCTGGTGAGGTGAGGGGGTTGGAACAGACTAGGGATAGTGATGTTGAGATGCTGTAAGGGGTAACCAAGGTAACTGTTGAAGATGTTGAGATTTTGTTCTGTTTTGCCCATTCAGCACTTTTTGGCAACGATAGATATCTATGTAAGTCTCGGAGGAGCCGATGCACGAGACACCCGTCTAACCTACGAAACGCTTGGTTGAAGAAGTTCATGAAGATCCCAATGGCCACGCCAAGGGACGATTGCGTAGAGCATTATCTTTAGTATTCGGTCCTTCTTTTTGCACGAGAAAATGCATGCCCTTACGAGCAAAAGCGCTTTGATTGATACCCTGGATCCATAGTCTCTGTGTCATTGATCCTGCATTTGTTGACATTTTAGATTGTTTTGACAGACATGTGTCCGGGTTGTCAGTTTGTCTTTGTTGTTGCTCTCTAGTTCTAGCAAGGAGATCTACGTTAAATCCCATGTCAAATACACAAACACAATCCTCCCTATTTGCGGGCTCCTTTCTCTAAACGCCGCTTCGTCATCATTCCATCCGTCTAAAATAACATAAACTCAATCAAGTGCAGTTCCTGCATGCTGCATTTGTGTGTACAGTAGTAGTGGAAGTTGCCGGAGCTTCCATTTTGTCGCTGATCATCATCAGAGTCCCCTGACGCCGTTCCCCGGTGGAAACCTTCCAATCGTCCTCTGTCTGTCTGAAGGTTAAGCTAGTCCAGCCATCGTCATGTCTTGAAATTGACACCAAGAACCACGCCGTCTTATTCATTGCTAGCCGTCTGCAGTGGCTTCCCGGGCGCTAGTCTAGTTCCACTTTCGTAGTTCACTTCCACGTTGTTTTGGTTCTTTTTGGGTAATCCTCAAATCATTTTGATCCTTTATACCCGTGCCCCAGATAGAATTGTTATCAAGATAACTTACATGGGGGGGAAAGAGTTGAAAGCTTGCTTAGCATCGACCCTGAAGATTGAGAGACGGAGACTGAGATCTGCACGCTAAACAAGCTCCCCCGGTGAGCCCCGTCCGAGCCGCTAGAGCGTCCGAGCCAGGGAGAACCACCGCCAGTTGGGAATTGTGATCCGTCTGCCGGCGTTCGCGGAAAAGGGACCTTGGGCCTTCGAGATCTGCATCGCCGTTTGTTGTTGGACGTTCCATCATCGACATGGGCTGGCGTCCTCCGTGTTATGTCGCGTCTTCCATGACAGACTCACCAGGCGTGCAACTATCCTTTTTCTCATAACCATCACGGCTATAAATCTCAAACAACCTCCCACCCAGAAGTCCATTTTTGTTTTCCGATCATCATCAGCATCTACAACCACATTCTCTGACTACCACTCTCACTACAACAAAACAACAACTCACTCATTCGCTCTTACAGCAAACAAGCCAAAACACTCCTCTTTACCTTCAAATTCCATTTTTTTTTCAACCAAAAAAAGCCTCCAACCCCCAACCAAACCAAAAATGTTCCGCACCATCGTCGTCCTGACCCTCACCGGCCTCGCCGCCGCCGCCATCTCGGTCGACGGCTCCTGCGGCGGAGCCAACAACGCCACCTGCCTCGGCAGCGAGTTTGGCAACTGCTGCTCCATGTACGGATACTGCGGCTCGACTGTCCCCTACTGCGGCCAGGGCTGCAACACCAAGTTCGGCACCTGCGGCGGCAACATGACCGGCACCGCCCTCCCCAGCGCCGAGGCCCCCGCCAAGTCCACCAGCCAGGCCAGGCGCAGCAACAGGCCCGTCGTGGTCCGCCGCTCCCTGTAAATGGGGGGTTTAAACCAACAAACGGCACCCCGACCTCTTGGCCAGACACCGTGATATACAAGGCCGGGGCTTCTCCATCATCGAAAGGGGGTTGGTGGCATCTTCGGAAATCGGTGTCCTCGCTCGGTTCTGAGCCTGGGGTTTGATCCGGCCTGCTTTGACAATTCAAAGTTCTGCAACATTGCTGTTTTTGCATGGGTGGGAGAAAAAAAAACAGCCATGCTCGCTGCTTAGGCTCGAGTTTGGCTTTCATTGTCTTGGTCCGGTGGTTTCTTGGTCTCTCTTTTTTCTTTTCTTCCTACTGCCAATTTCTTACCTGCCACACGCTACCAGAATAGCTTTACGCACCTGCTCATTGCGGGTGATTCAGTAAAGCTGTAACAGGAAGAAGAGCTTGTCGAAAATGCTCAGGATTATAGAGGCTGCAGTTCGGTGTACCTTATAGAATGTGCTTTTAGAGTAGGAGAAACTGCAATACAAGACTTGGCTTGAAAACATGTGCAAGATCCAACTGTGAAGTGACTCAGAATATATATTTCGAGTTTCTTTTACACCAGATCTAGCTCCGTTAAGGCAAATAACAAAGTATTTAGCACCAGTTCAAGCAAATGGGGATCAATAGTCTTTTGGGCCAACGAGACGAGATACCCCATATCCAGCAGTGACGCTGAGGATAAGATCTCAGATAAGCCCCTACACCCACTCATGACCATTTGGCATGGTATTTTGTCTCGCTCCATCGGGCCCTTGTCTTTGATCCTCCGAGGGCTCCCGTTGCTCGACCGTAGTTGATGGCTCTTGTGCTTCCTTTGACACCTTCTTGCCTTGGCGGGACTTCTTCTCGCGGGGCGGCAACTCGGCAACCTTATGCAGTCGCCAGCCTCCTGCTGGGGACTCATGCGAATCTCGCACGAGTTTGAACTTGAGCAAAGACGCCCTCTCTTCCATATCTGCAACCCTGAGGCTCTTGGCTGCTCCCATGTCTCTGTCGCTCAATGGCGCGTTGAAGAGGAGCGGCAGCGATGACGACTTCCAGTCCCCGCCCCATTCAGACCTTCGACCTCGCTCGATGGTCGCCAGTAGTAACATAATTTCGAGCAGCATCAACGACGCCGGGAAACTGATCCATTGCCACCGCACACCAATGCACGTGTCGTTCTCCCATGCCACACCTGTGGCTGGTGGGGTGAAGTAAACATCAGATACATTCTCGGAACGCATCTGGGCCGACATGGCTAGCGTCAGCCCGGTAAACATTGTGTCAAATGTCCCAACACTGCCATTGCCATTGTCGAAGGCCCTGCGGAGCCAAGGCTCGGCGTCTGAGAGAAGGAGTCCGATCTTGGAGTCTGCTATCTTGTCGGACAGGAAGGAGTGAAACCCGAAATGAGATGTTTGTGACACGCCCCATATGCACTCTGGCTCGTACCACTGTTGAGGTTGCGGTAGTGCACTCAAGTTATATTGAGAATTTGCCATGACCTCTGTATCCCCTAACACCAGTGTATGAGTCGACGTTCTAGTGTCAGATGGTTTGCACTTTTTCCGGGTACCCTCTTGTAATGGATCAATGACAGTTGCAAATTTGATAATGGGGGTTTTATCGTCGTGATAAGCCTCTTTTCCAGGCTGTAGTATCTCTGTTGACAAGACTGTCTCTTTGTATTGAGAGTTCCGAAAGCTGACTGAATACGTCTTTACGCATGGATTCAGCGTACAGCCAATGGCGAATGGGGTAAAGTTTCCCAGCACATATTCGTTCCTCATAATGCATTCGAGATTGAAGAGCGGCTTGCTTGGTCCAAAATCGAGTTCAGTTGAGCAAGAAAGCAGCACATCGGAGGTTGCAACGGCTCCGGATGGCAAACTGTGTTGCGAACTGTTGTCTGCAATAATACTGTACGATATATCTCGACACGAATGACACATCGATAAAGTTTTGAAAACAGCCCCGGTGTCGTCAGCTTTGAATGTGCAGTTTCCAGTCGAGCAGAATGTCTCTACCGCCACAGAGCTGTTCTCGGGAGGCTTCACAAGGCCCATGTACATCGATGCTTGCATGGAATCTCGTAAATTTCCTTCGGTGGAAGCCATTTCCGGAATAAACATCTCGTTAGAATCATCCGTGCGCATTGCGCCCGTGTAAGAGTTGATGCGCGGTATGAACGCTGTGGCCGATGAGACAGGCTGCTCGCATTTGTAGAGTGAAATCAACGACTGCGAAAACGGATCCAGGGCGACCGCCGCGATCGTTATTATCGCACCAAGGGTAGCGAAGTATCTGTCGGAAAATCGTGTTAAACCAAACCCTGGGCAAGGACTGTCGACGATTGTCAGAAGAATCAATGCTTACGATCGGGTAGGCCGGAACAGCTGCCCAACAAGGAGTGTGAGGCAACCCCAAGGCCCACGAGTTGCCAAATCAAAATGAACCAGCTCATTCAGCGAGCGGACGTCACTAGAGAACCGTAGCCATTTTGTTTGTCCAATGGCTAGGAACGGAAAGTTAGCTCGGTGTTCTCTAGAGGGCGAAAAGAAGACCGGAGGAGAGTACCAACATTCAGCCACAGGAAATATCAAACATGCTTTCATGATAGATGTGAATATAGCTACCATTGAGTTGATTGTGATTGGCAATGCCCATTTTGTAGCTGAAAGGTTCTCGAATCTCTCGAGCACAATTATAATGGCTCCAAGGCAAATCATGGATATTATAGAGCTGGTAATTTCCTGCCACCAATTGCGCAGCCATGTTCTCTCTCGGGGTGCTCGTGACTTTTGTAAATAATCGCCGTCTGCCTCAACCTGGATCGTTTCTTCACTGGCAATGTTGTGTATGACCTTCTTGGCCTTGGTAGAGGCAGTCGCATCTCGCATGGATGTGTACTGCCGTAGAGGGTGTACAAATGTTGTTGCTCGACTCAATGCAGACGTGGTCGGGGAGATTCCTTGTAACGTTTCCTGGCGTAAAGGTTGTGCGAATGTAGTTGTCCGACTCAATGATGGCGTAGCCGGTGACATTTCCTGTACCGTGCCCTGGGGCGAAGAGGTTTCTGTGTTGACTGTTCTCGAAGGAGGCATAGTTGTTGCCGGTGTGTCTGCCACCAGTCCCATATGTGGAAGTGCGGGTTGAAAGTCGTGCATGACGGGGCTTGACGATGTCAGCGGGGATACAGACATCTCTTCGTGTACTGTATCAAGCAGTACAGGATACACATATGGCCGTGCGTCGGTCGTGAAGTTCGGAGTAGCATGCGAACCATAATCCTGAGGAGGAGCCTCAGCCCATGGAGGTGATGTGCCTCTAGCCCCCGCGACCAACTCTGCGGCTGTCACTCCGTTCATGGTGCAAGTGAGGTTCGGCTCAAGATCCTGCCCGCTTGTTGATGGAACCCCAATGAAGTCAAGCAAGATTACCTGAAGTTTGAGTCCGGAAGTTGGCGCATCTTTATACAAGCGTAACAACTTGAGCACCGGGCCCTTTTAGGGGCCATTGCCAGGTACATCAGCATATTGGGCGGCCTTGATAAAACACACACCGCGGGTCTGCGCGCTTAAGGCCTGCTGGGTCTGTTGAAGATATTCCCGGATGTTACAATGGCCCAATCGCCTCGTGAGGAACTATGGACCTCTCCAGAGTCTTGACGATAGCCTTGCAAATAGGCACAGATTCTCCAATCATAATTAGTTGTTGGTCTTCAATAAGCGCCCTCGCGCTCTTGGCTGCAGACTTGATCGTAAGAATTCTAGCTTAGTGCTCCACACTACCCATGCTTCCATACCCCGAATTAGACTCGTCTGGCCTTTCGAGCGGCCAACATCCCGGATGCTTCTTTTCCGTTCCAGGGCAATTGTTAGGCTCTAGATTATCTTGAGCAGACGATTCTGTATGAAAGTATGACAGGCGCTCGGCATATATATGTATACCGTCCACAAGGATGAATTTGAGTCGATGCTGCAAATGCGCATTCGCATCGATCGCTGCCTCTAGCGGCCAGCTGCTAACGACTAGGCCCATTGACGGCAGGCAGCACCCAGGTTTACCAGGTATGTTATGGAGTTAATGTAAGTCTGGACGATAGCAAGGCTTTGGGAGAGAAGGAGACACGGAGACTTAGGTATCTAGGTAGGCTTGCCAGGTCCAAAACATTTGACGGCAGCGACTGATGGACAATGGGGTTGGGGTTGGTGAGCATGGCTCGTGGTGGCTTGGGGATTGTGGCTGGGAAAACCAAATTGGGGCTTGGGAATTGTGACTTCTCCTAACCCTGGTAAAACCCCTTGCAACCTTGCAGGATCGTCTTTTTGCTCGGTGCGTACAGGGCCATATACTTGGGGGCTGTGCGTTGTGGGCCCCCTCAAAGAGGGGGTTGCAAAATCGCGGGTCACGACAAAATCGCGGGTCAGTAAATTTGTTAGAGAATCGCTTACAAAAGTCACTCGTTGAAGAACAATCAACACATATCAACACAACAACAATCAAAAAGGTCCAAAGTGAGGTTATATTGAAGCCGTGATTTGCGCTGTAGATATGTATTCCAGAAGATTTGGGTCAATTGCCGTAGATAGGCCGCTTAAGCGGTCACAAGGCGACCCGGGTACTTCCAAGTCGTTCGTTCTACACCCCGGTATTGGCGGCGAGGAGCGTTCTTCAAACGGTTTTATATCCCTATATTGACGAGGCGGAGGTGAGTTTAATGGTATATATTGCGGGAATGGTTGAGAGGGCGTTGCGGGTGCAAGAGGTGAGGCTGATTTTGAAGATCGTGATATGCATATGCTGATAGAACAGTTGGAGTCGGTTTCCACGGTAATATTGATCTGCGTGCCCGTTTTACCACTTGAAATTGGCCCTTTATCGAGGAACCATGGCTGTGAAGCTTGAGATTCGGTCTTCTTCTTCTTTCCAGGTCGTTCCCTAACCACCGGAACGTTCTCCGGGTTAAAGCCTAAATCCTCTAAATACCTCTTTTTTGTATTTTGACCCCGTTGGGCATGCCGTCAAACTCTCGCCAGCGTTGAATAGCTTGCTTCTTGTCTCTATACCATGAATCTCTGACGAACTTCTCTTGTTGGTAGATACTTGTTTCCTCGATCAGGTTTTGTTTGGCTTCGTAAACGGCCCGCATATCCTCCAACGTATTGGCGGTTTGGAACTGTTTGTCGTTTGACTTCAACATCATCTTAACCTTGTACCGTGAAGCACGTTGCAGGCGTTTTTCCTTGTTATTCTGCTCTTGGGCAACGCGTTGCCGGAGGAGGATCGCCTCGTTGGTAACGGCGTGTAGATCAGAGAGAGCGTCAATTGTATCTGAACTAAAAAGGTGCGACTTGGCCGCAATACGGTTCGCGGCATATTTGGCTCGGGTGAATCGATCAATGGTAGGCAGGGCTTCTGGGTAACGTGGAGTATTCGCTGCGTTGGATAGGCCACGTAGTTTGGCCAGCACTTTTTTGCCGTTGACTGGAAACAAACCGGTATCTTGGAAACCGCTGATAACGTGGCCAGTCGTGAAGGCTGCTTCCCAACACCGCTACGTAAGTGAAAATATATCAGTTTACCGCTAAATCAGTAAGCAGATCGAAAACGACTTACTCGGATCGCTGCAACGAAGTCAGATCGGGTGAACAACGGAATACCGCTTTGGATATGCTCATGCAGTACCGCCTGCAACTCTTTTTTCAAGTGAGTGAACACTGAAACGTCCATGGGCTGCATAAAATGCGTTGAATGAGGCGGCAAGATGACTATTTCGATATCAAATCTGAGGCAATAGTCAAGTATTTCCATACCAAAGTGACCGGTAAAGCCGTCGAGAAAAAGCCATCTCCAAATCCGTGTTTTGGCCCGCCGAGAATCCGGCTCGATTTGAGCCGCAGTGCGGCTCACAAAGTCGAAACTGGCGTTAAAATCATACCCAAACCACTCTTTCAACGTGGGAGATCCAATCGACTGCACGGCAGCGACTTTTGGCCATGAATACCGGTTAAAATGCTGAATCCAGGTAAGCATAATCTCTGCGTTGGAAAAGCCAGATTCTGACCGCGTGAACACGATACCTGCAGGCAAATCCAAATCAAGCCAATCGCTGGTAGGCCACTTCGTGAAGATACAGAAGGGCGGTAACGACTGCCCAACTGCGTTGCCCGCACCTATTAACGTACAGCTTTCACGGTTGGCCGGATCGATACTGCGTGGCTTTTCATGCCTCTTCTTCGTCACGATCAATACCGGTATCCGGCCATCCCGCACACCGATTCTAGTACCGCATTCGTCACCGTTCCAAGCCGCTGAAGGCGTGATCCCAAGTTCAATCGCACGGGCAGCGGTGCGGCGATACCAGCCTTCCACGAGATCGATCTGTTGTTCAAAGCTTAGGCGATGGATCTCAACGGGTTGTTGCTTGGTAAGTCGCAATTCTGGGTGCTTTTTAAGCCAGCGGCCGTACCAAGAAGGCTGGACTGGATCACAAGGCGGTATACGTGACTGACGCATCAGATTGGCCGCAGAAATAACGTGTTGGCTGGTAGGGTGAGCGCCCAGTTCATCAAGCTGCACAAGATAGGCAACGAGGGCTTGGTCTTCAGCCGCGGTCAACGTTGAAGGCCGCCGAACGCGTTCTGTTGATAGTTCCGGCTTGCCCTGCGTCTGAAGGGTTTGAACATGCCGTTGAATACTCGAATACGCGTAACGGTGCCTGTTACAGTACATCCGCAACGTCTCCGGGTCCGATCTAGCCCCCCGTGCGAGATGCGATCTAGTGTGGTAGACTTCAAGATATTTAACGTATTGGCGGGCAGCCGAGATAGCTGGAGATTCACGCGACTTCATGATATCAATAGAAATGCGGTAAGTGCAATTGTGGTGTTGTTGAACCGGATTGCACCTGCATGCAGTTATTTTGTTAACGATTTTCTAGCTAAAAAACTCGTGAGTGGTGACCCGCGATTTTGCAACCCCCTCTTTGAGGGGGCCCACAACGCACAGCCCCCAAGTAGTTCTGAACGTGTACCCTGGTTACAATTCTCATTCTACGCACGAAAAATATCAAGACCGGGGAACCGCGCATGAGAATCTAATTGGCGGATTTGCCGAAACAAAACCCTGTAATCAGTACCAAAAACTGTTTTACTAGTTTTACAAAATATTAAAATATGGGCGGCCCAAAAGTTCCAAACCTGAAGTGGAACAAATGGTTATTCTCGCCTCCCTCGCAAAATATGAAAAGAGAGTTTCAGGGAGTCTTACAAACTATGAATACCGTGTCGCCACATGCGCGCCGGCATTGCGTATTTGGCAGCAAAACGTCGCAGCGCTGGGTTTGCCGAAGGATGCTGAGAGGCGAGGAAAAAATCGTGGTGCTCGTGTAGCAACGTCCGGTGCAAGGCGGTCAGAGCTTACCACTGGTCGGTGTTTAGCTGGGGGGAAGCCGAATCGTTGTTAAGCGAGTTTTGTGCATTGTCAACCTCTATGCATTTGTTTTCGACCATAACAAGACTAGATTGAAGGAAACCAGTACGACATTGATCTGATAGCTTCCCTCCAGATGACCAACTCGAGTGCAGGCAGCAGGCTTTTGTCACAGCCTTTCGGCAGGCAGGTGGGAAGCCGTCCGCTTCTTGTGCTCCGGTCCACGCCGGGCCAAGAATTACCAGCATATATGCCCTTTACCTCAGCCACTAGCTGCTGCTAACCAATAGGACGCGTTTCTGGCTGCTTTACTAGTTTGTTAACCTTTTCGGTTTCGCCAGCCGATTCGTCCTTTGTGGAAATTGCAGTGAAACTTGGGGTCGAACCTTTGTTTGCTCTGGCTTCTAACAT
>JAVHJQ010003664.1:0-13400 GCA_031306095.1 Pyricularia sp. CD86 | reverse complement strand
CAATCATCTTTCACCAATTACTATACCGCTCGCTGCATTGTCTGCATACCTGGTAGGCATGGAAGGCAGTTAGTTAACCCTGTGGATACTAGGCTGCAAGCGATCCCGTCTGATAAGAGGCTTTGGGCAATACGCGCCCGTGGCTGTCGCGTGTAATTTCCCTTCTTGGAAGTCGGTTGCGAAAATGCATGCTCACTCACCAATCACTTGAGGCAAGACCAGCTTTGGTCCCAGAAGCAGTTATCGCAAAAACAAAAGAGCATACTCACTAGCTGATAGGTAAGGTGGCAACTGTAGGCTTTTTCCTACGGAATACCTTACTCGACTGTTTCAAACACAAATACTGCAGGTCCCGATTAAACGCAAGCAGTGTAACTCTCAAAGAGGCTTGATGCTGGTTACCGCAATGCACAATAGCATCAATAAATACGGCCGTCTGAAAAGCAAACAGGCTGCTACAACCCTAACACTGGCACACCAAGTCAAGTGAGTGTCGATCACTGGTAGTTTTCCAGGACGGGCCAATCTGAGACTTAAAACAGTAAAGAAGGGTAGTAAAGAAAAAGGGCTCCACCAAGGAGACATCAAAGGAGACAAGCAGACACGCAAAGAACATCGGATGGCCGAGAGTCTGTCCGCGTCAACCTTTACGAAGTCCCCGTATCTCTTTTGTTCGTACAGTATATGCCAAGTGCGTAACGAATTCTTGTACCTAAAAGAAGATTTTTAACAAGAATCACAAGCTCATCAATTTTAATTTTTTTTTATTTGTTTAATCTGCCGTTACGCCCTTCCCA
Organism: Pyricularia sp. CD86; assembly: GCA_031306095.1. Classification (NCBI taxonomy): domain Eukaryota; kingdom Fungi; phylum Ascomycota; class Sordariomycetes; order Magnaporthales; family Pyriculariaceae; genus Pyricularia; species Pyricularia sp. CD86. The sequence continues at coordinate 12,603 of JAVHJQ010003664.1, read as the reverse complement.
ACAAGTCAGACAGACAGGCGCCTTGACCAAGTCGACCTGCGAATCCACTATCTCTCTGCGAAGCGGGAGCCTCCTGTGTTTCGGATGGCTGCATCGTGGAGGCAGGCAAATAATCAAGAGAGACAAAAAAAAGTGACAGAAAATAATTTTTATTTCTTTCTGCTCTCCAACCACTCGCCGAGTAGATAGATATATTGCTGTCTCTCGACTTTCTCAATCCCGACTGTCATCAGGCTTTTGCTCGCTTATCCCGGCAGGTGCTTTCCCTCCCACTCCCGAGCAGTCTCCATCAGACACGCTTTCACGGCTCCTCCGAGATATACACTGCTGCAGCACGACACCCGTCCATTCGCCTCTTTTACTCTCCGGCGGCGCCCGGACTGTTGCGGTTCCGACAGACTGGGTACGACTTTTTGGGTAGATTGTCTGCGACGAACAACCAAGGGAGAACAAAAAAAAAAAATTGCCGTGTCGAACCCGAATCCACTCTCCGAATTCCTAGGATTTTATTTCCCATCTCTGGGGCAGGCTGTTGAATTAGGCGAATTTGCTCGTCGCTGATTGCTTAAATAGTGAGTGGGCTTTTTTTTTTTGTCTTTTTTCGTATCTTGTCTTTGTCTATTACCGGACACCTTGTCCCCATTTAGCACGTGGCAAACATGCACGTTTTCCTGCTCCCTCCATCCCTTGCTTGGCCGCTCCGCCCACAAGTGACCCTCCTTGGGGGGTGAACGTTGGATGTATTGAGATCCGAAAAAGGCTTGGCGAGAACAAATTCTAGCCTCAAAACCGCCACACGACAAGGTCGGCTCAGCGGAAAATTGAAGACCGGCTCACATATGTCTGGTGACCATCAATTGTGGCATTTTGCAAGTACAAGTGGCCTAGCCGTGCGTCATTCTCTATGCAAGTCATCAGGCGCCAAGAGTGTTCAGGCTTGAAGAGTAAATCTCCGTCTGGAGCAGCGCTGCCAAACCCATGGGATTGAGAATAAAAGAAAAAACGCCCAAGTTCATAATGCTTCTCTTTTTGTCCAGTTTTCACTGGCCGCGGCAGCGGAGTTGAGCTTATATCCGCTCAACAAATCCATCTTGGATGTCTAGTCGGATTTCGGACTGGTCTGCCAAATCGCTTACGCCATCTCTTGGCTTTGTCTTTTGTTCAAGGCTAACATTTTTTGGCCATGACAAGGCCGCCGTGGTCCGCTTCTATTTAGGGTAGATTGTCCGGCCTTCAAAGATCTCTGGGGTCGGACGAGTTTGCTTGAGGCATCCCGGTTGGACCAAAAACCAAATCGCAATGAGCCCGGAGTTTTCTGTGGCCCGATCAAACCTCAAGATCTCTTGAGTTTCTAATTGCAATTCCGCTTTTTTGAGTCTTCTATGCTACCTAAAGAGTGAACTTGAAGTAATTCAGTTACAGTCTCTTGAAATCAACCGTCGGAACCAAATACTGCGAACCTGATTGAAACCGCGTTGCGGTACATACTCGCATCCAGTCGGGAGTCAAACACACATCATGACATTACTACCCAAGGGTCCAGAAAAGATGCCACTGCTCGAGGAGCAGCAGGGGGCTACCTTCCCTCCAGGTATGGAATAATTGACTACTGACCTCGTCAACCCATCATTCGCCAATCAGCTAATATCAGCGAAATTTAGCATCGTTCGCCGACGCGATTCCTGGGCCATGGGGTCGCCGAGTTCCACAGGCCATTGCCCATCGCGGCTACAAAGCCAAGTGGCCCGAGAACACCATGGCCGCCTTCGCCGCCGCCCTCGCGGTTGGCGCTCACGCCATCGAGACAGACCTACATCTTACCAAAGACAAAGTGGTCGTTTTGTCACACGATGGCACCCTAAAGCGCTGCTTCGGTGAAGACCGGAAGCTTGAAGACTGTGAATGGAGTTATGTGAGCACGCTCAGGACCATGAAGAGCCCACCATCGCCCATGCCGAGGTTGGCAGATCTGCTGCATTACCTGACACAGCCTGGCATGGAGGACAAGTGGCTCTTGTTGGATATCAAGGTAGGTGAATGGTCTAGCTCCTTGGCGCCCAGGTGACTATATCTCCAGTGCTAATTGTACTTGCCTTAGAGAGACGATGATCCGGATGAGCTCATTCGCCGGACAGCAGAAACATTCGCATCAGTCCCGTCTGTACGTCCCTGGAAGGACAGGATAATAATGGGCTGCTGGGATGCGAACTATATGCGCCGCTGCAGCCGCCACCTCCCTGGCTTCTCGGTCGCGTATATTGGATGGTCGCTACCCTATGCCTGGCAGCTCCTCAAGCACTCTGACGTCTCGTTTAACCTTCTCCAAAAGGTGCTCGTGGGCCCGTTTGGGAAGCAATTCCTGCGCGCGGCAGAGGCCCGCGGCAGGCAGGTCTTTGTCTGGACGGTCAACGACGTCGAATGGATGGAGTGGAGCATCAAAAAGGGAGGCATCGATGGCCTCATCACCGACGACCCGGAGTTATATATAGAGGTCTGTAGGCGGCAAGACGACGATAGAGGTGGTGAGAGAGGCTACGTCATGGGTAGCGGACTAGAGCAGAAAATGTTACCCCAGGAGTCTGGGGCACTGAGGTGGACGCGGTTGTACGCCGAGGTGATTATACTGCAGATCCTAGCCAGGATATTAATCTTGGTGACTAGGATCAGGTTAGGGTCCGAAAGAAAAAGGGTAAGGGATGGGATGAGAGGATAAACCATAGATTATCTTATTTGGCCTTGAACTAACGAATGCAAGTCAACCTCTGACACCGAAAAAGACAGAAAAAGGCAGAAAAAAAAGAATAGAGAACGACAAACCAAGTTCTGTCTAATAACCGTGGGGCAACTTCGAATGTGCATTCAACATAGCCAGTAAGCGTGACCTGAGGCCAGGTTTCATTTCATGTCTAATCTAGTCTTTGCTGAGGTCTATATTCACACCCTTTAGGGCATTGACGGCCCATGAAGGATAATCTTCCCTGTTAGGATAAAGATCGGCAAAGAACTTCCTGACCATGTTGGGAAACCTGTCCGCGATGATGGACTCCCTGATCTCACGCATTAGGTTGAGTTGGTACCACACGTTGTGGATGGTCAGGATGTGAGCCGAGACGGTCTCCTTGGCGGCGTTGTGGTGCACGAGGGCACGCGTGACGCCGGTGCCGCCCTCAGACACGGGACGGCAGCACACGCACCCGCAGCCGTCCTCGACGGGGCCAAAGTCGTCGGCGAACTGCTTGTTCCTCATGTTGAGGACGCCGTGGCGCGTGACGGCGTTGCCGAAGCGGGCGGTGCGCGTAGGCCACACGCAGTCAAACATGTCGGCCCCCAGCGCCACGCTGACCACCAGGTCCTCTGGGTAGCCAATGCCCATGACGTACCGCGGCTTGAGGTCTGGGAGGAGCTCCGTGCACGTCGCCACCACCCGGCAGTAGTCCTCCTTGGCCTCGCCGCCGCTCAGGCCGCCGATGGCGATGCCGGGAGTGTCGCGCCGGAGCATCTCGGCGGTGCACTCGCGCCGCATGTCGAGGTCGAGTCCGCCCTGGATGATGCAGAATAGGTTCTGCGTCTCGGGATTTTTGTGGGCGGCTATGCAGCGGTCGAGCCAGCGGACGCTGCGCTCCATTGCCTCGCGCATGCGGGCCGCGTCGGGAGACGTGGTGACCAGGACATCGTCGAGCTGCATCATGATGTCGGACCCGATGCTGTTCTGCAGAGACATGGAGTGCTCCGGGGTCAGCAGCATGGGGCTGCCGTCGTGCGGGCTCAGGAAGCGCACACCTTCCTCGGTGATAGTGGCCAGCTTGAGCAGCGACACCATCTGGAAGCCGCCGCTGTCGGTCAGGAGATTATGCCGCCATCCCTGCAGCTTGTGGGCGCCGCCGACGGCGTCAAGGACCGCCTGGCCCGGCTTGAGCCCGAGGTGATATGTGTTGTTCAGGCACAGCCGGCAGCTCGTGTCCTCGAGCTGCTGGGGTGTCAGACCCTTGAGGGACGCCTGGGTGGCCACCGGCATGAAGATGGGGAGGTTGACGGGGCCATGGGGAAGAGTGAGTATGGAGGCGCGGGCGCGGGTGGTCTAGATGGGAGATAGAGCTTGGTATCAGATCGCCAAAGTCAATGCACCAGGGGGGTGTGGTCGTAGAGAAGGGAGTACAGGTAGGCATAGCTGCACTGCAGGTGACCCGATGGGGGAAGAGGTGGAGCTTCGGTTCTCGGAACCATCGACCATTGCGGTTGACTGACAGGTTCGGCGGGAAAAATATCCCCGTTGCTCGCCCCGATATCACCCGTCTTGTGCTGAACCGGTAAACTTGGCGGTAACTGACCAGGCGGAAAGACTTCTTTCGACCTGTCTTTTTTGTTCTTCTTTCCCTTCTTTCCTTTTTACAAGGCAAAACAGCTTCACTTGATCTCTCCGAGGTATTCGACTCACCGAACACCGAGCTATGAGCTCAAATGTGAGTGCTCCATGGGTTGCAGACAGCTTGGAAGCAGCTGCCGGCACCGAAGCCATAATCGGCTGTAAGGTTGTTTGTTTCTGTTTAGCTAGCAGAGACGGGCTGACTGACACGAGCGTCTTTCCTCTCCTTCACGGGACCATGTAATAAAATACTACGTCTACGTGGTCTGTAGGATCTTTTCTGCTTGTCGCGGGTGCGTGAGATTGGCAATATTAATCAACTCTCATGCACAAACTCATCTTCGGCACGCCCTTGTTGCAGTCGAAGGCGTCTCGGGCTGGGTTGGCCAGTCGCCTGATCTCAGTACCAGAAATAGAAGAAAACGTTGTTTTTGAGACAGACCAGTCTAGGGAGGCCCAGGAGAATATTTCTGCCTGGTTCCCTGTCAGATGATGATGGAAAATTAATTGATACTTGTTATGAAGAGATAAATTTGGTGTGCCATTTTGCCGTGGTGGGGTGTGCTTGGGCTAGGCTCGCACTTTGGACCCTTTCTCTCGGAAAAAGTTGGAGACTCACAAGTTCCAAAGTGCCTGGAAGGATCTACGTAGTAACCTAAACCCCACCACGGCCACTGTCAGGCGCGGAAACATGGAGAGAACCAGAATGGCAACCCCTACCCAGACAACCTCTTCGGTACAGGAATCAGCAAAAAGCACCTGAGATTCCACTTTTCCCTCAAAGGTTTCCAGGCACCATCCTATTAAAGATTTTCCCCGACGGACGGGTTCCCGCAAGTGGTGTGATTTTTACATCAGCTCACTTCGGTTTGACAAAATTTTCCACTGCAACCACCTTGCCTCGCGTCAACGACTCATCAATTCGGCCACTTTGGGCAGCTGACTGGCATTCTTGACCCCGTTTGCTTTGGGCGTCAAGAGAAAGAAACGGAAGCACGTCTACGGAGCAGGGACTTTTCATAACGCGCAGCTCTTGAATCACAGACAAGCTGGAAAGCCAGCCAAGAGTGCCACGCCATGTCAGGCCAAAAAAAGCAAAAGAAAACAAAGCATACCTCTGCGTCATGGGATGAAGAACAACTCAACACACCTTTTCAGCACGGCGGGAACCACGCCGAGCCGCCGAGGTGGTAGGGCGGTTGGGCTGAGCTGTAATCTTTGTGCGTTATACAGTACTTGTAGTAGTAGGTACAGTGAAGCCCGATCCTAATTTGGCCAAATTAAGTGGTAAATCAGAATTTGTGTTTTGTTTTGACACCCAATCCATTACGTTCACAAGACCTTGGCTGTGGCTGTATCCTGGGTGCACCTCTTGGAAAGGGTCCCTCCCCTCTAATAATGCGATTACTGTGTCTTGTGTGCTAACTGCTAAGCAACGACGTAACAAAAAACCTGGAATAACCAAGACAGTGCCGTTCGACCCCAGGTCGTATTCCCCTTTTTGCTTGATTTCATTGCCCCTGCACAACTTGCATGAAGACAAAGATTTTCTTTTTTTTTTACTTGTCATAATTAAATCCTCCAATTTAACCTCTTTGTTCGGATCAAACGTGCATGTCCTGCAAGTTGGCCGATTGACGAAAATTCTTCGCATCAACGTGTTCAAGCTCTAAACAAGGTTCGAACTGCAAGGGAGAACACAGCGTTTTTCGTTTTTCAGGCCAATATTGCTGGTACAATAATGATATTACGGAATAATAACAAAAGTCGTCATGATCTCCGTTGCACCCTTGACAATATCCTAACAAGGCAACCCCGGCTCGTCCTTTTTTTTCCAAGGGTTGGTGCGTCGACAACTCCCGCAGCCTTGGTATACGGTACTGTTTTGCTATGCGCCCTAGCACATGCACATGCCGTTTACTACTTACTAGACTAGGCCGCGCCGCATCCTACTTTATATGGTCCTTACCGTCCACCCCCCTTCTTAATCCTACTGACCCTACTTTCTACACAATCCAACCTAATCTACTGTACCTATAATTTTACACAAAAGAGTTACCTGGAACACAACTTCTACTCTTTCAACCTAGCTCGCTCTTTAAAACTGTCTGGACCTTCAGGATCGCCACAAAACATAACAAACCAAACCCAAAGACAAAATGTCCTTCCCGCTTTTTGCGGCTCTCCCAGCAGAGCTTCGACTGGAAATATGGAGACTCAGCTTTCAACCTCGCGCTGTAGAAGTCAGATATCAACCAGAGACTGACGAGTGTCGGACAATTACCCATCCACCATCTGTATTACAGGTCTGCCAGGAGTCTAGAGAGGAAGCGCTCAGGTTTTACCACAAGTGCTTTGGTACCAAGTCCCAAGAACCACTCATATACTTCAACTCCTCCATCGACATTCTGTACATCCCAAGGCATCGACCAATGGGGTATGACGACACCTCTAGAGACTTTGCGGAATGTATTCTAGATACGGCAGAGCACGTCAAGATGCTTGCAGTCGACCACGTCTTACCAGATGTCAAGCGTCCATGGGAAACGTACAACAAGCTCTGCTTGATGCTGGGTCTGCCAAATCTGAAAGAGGCTTACATGATTATATCAACGGAATCCGACGATGGCGAATCAGGAGCCGGCATGGAGATTGAGATCATCGACCCGAAGGAGGATCAAGAGGCCATCCTAAAGGTTATGAAGGACATTGAGGAAACATACTCTCACGAACTTGGTGAGATTCAATGGGAGCAAGAAGCACAAGAGGCTTCCGAGGATGACGCTACCCATGACGAGGGTTCATTATCTGGAGAACACAGCCACTCGACTCACCACCACCACTTGTCTTATCCACCAATTCTACCCAAGGCTAAAATTTCGCATGGATGGGAGAAACATGGAAACATGGTTAGGTGCATCTGAGACAGAACCTCGTGCACCGAATACTTATTGAGGAGGTTGTTTCTCATTTTGACATGGCCTTTTAGGGTCGCTTACTATGAAATGGCTATAATGATCAGATGGTTAATGATGGATGGGCGGTATCGGAAAAATGTATTTTGTATGACAGTCATGTTTGTGCACTTGGGACTTCGGGTTTACTAGAACTAGAGAAACTTTGACACCGACCTAGATAATTATAGACATGCATCAGATTTAGAGGAGCTCTACAACCATAACATACCTAAACAATGCACAAAGGCACTCAGTCATTGAATGCATGTCATGATACCGGAAGGCGAATCGTCTGGAATCCTGCAACTCGGAAGCAATGCAGAACGAATTCCTTGGCCTGCAGACTCTGCACAGGCCGCCAAGCCAATATGAAGGGTTGATAGCTAGTTGTTTTTTTGGCATGACCCAAATAAACTTGCAGCTGGCAAAAATATGTAGGATGGATAGAGACAATAATTATGTTCGAGTTTATTTAAAAACACAGCAGACGAGGTTAACAGTGAATGGAGGGGTAGGGTCACAGGCATGGCTGAGACTGCCACTCAACAAACCCCTGTCGCGCACGGTGCACCTGCAGAAGCATGCACGACAGCGTGAGCGGAGCTTCGAATTTTCGCGGCTCTAGACAACCTCAAAGCCCCTACCATACCATACGTAGCTAAAATCAGACCCGTGAGAAAGGCCGTTCGTTGTATTGCAGCAGCACGCAATGGCGACCTCTCGGTCAATGTCGCCCGGAGGGGCTCTCCTCCGGTCGTCGAGGATGTTTTCCCTCCCGCCTCCTGTTCCGGCACAAGTCAACAACATTGTCAACTCGAGTGTGAACCGCTCCGACACGGCGACCTTGCCGTACCCGACCCTGCAGTCAATCACCACGCCCTCGGCAGCTCGTAGACAGGGCGATTGGGGCTTCAAGCGTCCGTTTCCTCTCAAGTCGACCACCAAGTCTTCCACGCCGCTCATCCGCGTCAAGCAAGTCGACACTATCGAACATGTGACCGACTTCGCGTCCGCCGCCGACCACACGCTGTCACTTGAAAAGTTCCAAGAGATGAACATCCCAGTTGTCATGCCGCCTTTCTATGACCCCTCAAACCCATCAAACCAGGTTCCGGAGAGCATGCCAAGGAAGTCCGTCTTTGAGGAATCCCACGACGTCACCGACATCGCGCCCGAAAAGAAGCACACCATGAGCTCCTACCGCTGGAAGTTCGACGGCCCATGGCTGGCCGGCATGTCGGAGGGAGAGTTCAACAAGTACCTCCAAGCCAAGGTCAAGCCCAGGCGGGCCGAGTTCCGCCAGTGGCTGAAGGGCATCGTGGCCGATGAGATGAATGAGCAGGCCATCACGAACTCGATCGAGAAGGGCGATGGAGGTGAACACGTCAAGCTGACAGCGGCAGAAGTCACCGATGAGCAGCTCATGCACAGGATACGTGAGCTTCGTCAGGACCGTCTAGAGTTGTACCAACTTGTTGGGCGTTTCTTGGATCTAGCGCCAATTGCGCCCAAGACGCCAAAGATTCCCCCCCTAAATAGCAGCAGCAGGATGGATCTCCGAAAGCCTCCGCCCATGAACCCTTACGCAGAGGCCGGCCCGCCCGTCACGCATCCGTCCGCTGGTATCTCTTACCTGCGCACCGGGTCTTTCGTAGAGAACCACCCGCTGTACGGCCCGCAGCAGTCGCGCAGGCACGTGGCTGGCAGGGTCCTGTTGAGCAGTTCTAACTTCGGCCCCGCCAACAACAACAACTTCAACGTCACCATCGGTCTGGGAGGCTTTGTCACCAAGCCTCCGACTGGAGACAATTTCTGGAACAACAAGGCGGCCGGCAACAGGTTCAACCCGGCGCAAGCCGGTGGCGATAAACAATACGTGGAGCCGCTCCTCGCCGTTGTTGATTCCAGGGGCAACATCAGGGTCACGGCCAAGGCTTCACAACCCGAAGGCGTGGTTGTCGCAAAACAGCTCGACGGAGCTGAAGTGGGTGAAAAGAACGCCCGGCCGGAGTCGTCTGTCGAGCCGGCCGAGAGTCGGAAGACCGGGAAGGAAGTTTACGGTGACTCGGGCTCATATGGTTTCAAGGCATGAGAGTCATTTTGCCGACCGTTACGGATCCCCAGTCAAGGGCGTCTGTGAGGATACTTGCACCATGGAAGCTGGTCCTAGCTCAAAAGTCCCTGTCTTTTTTTGTGCATCGTTTGTGGGTCGTCATGGCCGAAAATGTAGATCTAGACAGTCATTTTGTACAAATGTAAAACAGATTCAACAGCCAAAGACTCCTCCATGAGCTTCGAGTCAAAAGTCCAATAAGCTCTGTTCTAACAAGGTCAGGTTGGGACTTAGGCTTAGCACCGCTATTTGAACCATGCTTACTTGTGTTCTCACGAGCACTTCGAACGGTGAAAATAACTCTTGCTGCGAAATAGCTTTCGACTGATAACAAACACTTCACTCTTGCATTCTACCAGAGTCCGTGGCTGCCAGAAACTACGCCGGCAACGGGTCATTTATACATAAACGTGGCACATGTCTATTCTTTGTATTTACCTCAACATTCGTCATGACCTTACTTGGAACCACCAGAGCCCCCCGTGCTTGATGTTGTAAGGGTGACAGGCGGGGAGCCCTGGTTGAGGATCTGCACGCTGCCGTCCGCCATGCCAAAATAGGCCGCGACGGGCTTCTGTGCACCGCCTTCATCCTTTGCATCCAGACCGCTGCGGCCGTAGAAGAGACCAATCTCACACACGCCGACCAGAGACTTTAGTTTGGCCGCGAGCCTGTCGACGCTCCAGATTCCATTCTCGCCGGTCCCACCCTCGTCTCCGGCCAGCAGCAGCGGGGTGAAGGGGGCGTCGATGATGTGCATCCCGTTGTCCGTCACCACCGAACCGGCCTTGCCTGAGCCGGACCTCAGACGCGGCGAGTGCGCGCCCAACCTCTCCAGCTCGACCAGCACCTGCTCTGCCGCCTTGGGGAGGACCTCGATGGGGATCCCTTGCTTCCACTGGGTGCCCAGGTTCCTCGAGAGCTTGCGGAAGTCGCCTATGCAGACAAAGGTGCGCGAGGCCACGGCGACGATCTTCTCCTGCCACAGGCAGCCGCCGCCGCCCTTGATCAGGTTGAGGTCAGCGTCGGCCTCGTCGGCGCCGTCAAAGTAGACGTCCAAAAGGCTACCTTGGGGCCGGTCCTCAATCGGGGCCGCTCGGAGCCCACCGGCCTTGATGAGGCCCTTGGACTGGTCGCCCGTAGGATAGAAGGTCATGTGCTTCGAGGCCTCTGGGTGCAACTCCTTGATGGCCTCGACGACGTAGACGACGGTGGACCCTGATCCGATGCCGACGTGCTTGTAGCGCGGGTCCAGATGATCCTTGACGGCAGTGAAGGCGGCGGCCTTCTTGGCCATCTCTATCAATTGCGCCTGTTCGACCGCCGACACGGCCGACTCTGAGCTTGCCATGGTTATTGCGCGGTAGTGGTGGGATGGCAAAAATTTGTTGGCGTGTAGATGCTGCTGGTGAAGTATCCGGTGAGGGCCCGCAGACAGCGAGCGTGTTGATAGCAGTGGACGAGGATCTTTTGGCTTAAGTCTTTGGTATAGACAAATTGGACTGAGAGATGACGTTGTCAACCGCCGATAGACTATGGTGGACATTAATTTCTTGGAGAGTTACGTCTTAATTGAATCGATGTATCCGGCGTAAATGGTGGGATCTTTGAGGGTTTCACAATTGGATTCTCCGTTGTCAGCTACAGTCTACAAATAACATGGGAGCACATTGGTATCATCACGTATCACATTGAAGCTTCATAAAACCTGAGGCGATCCCGGAGCTCACGATGACGGAGAGTGGAGGGGTCGAATTGAGGAGATTACTCATCAACCCAGCTTGCCCGTAAATGAAACAAAAACGGCCATGCGCCCGCCCCGCTCTGCCAAGCACAACACGTGACCGAGAATTTGGGAAATGCCCACAAACCTCAATATCTACTTTTAAACTCGGCCGCAAAGTTCGACTTCTCCCGACCCGTCCCCAAACAACGCTCGACGCCGACAAACGTATTAACCCTCCCCCCCAAAAACCAGCAAACCAACAGCCAAAATGGGTCGCGTTCGCACCAAGACCGTCAAGAAGTCCGCCAAGGTCATCATTGAGCGGTACTACCCCAGGCTCACGCTTGACTTCGAGACCAACAAGCGTATCTGCGATGAGATCGCTATTATCGCCTCGAAGCGCCTGCGCAACAAGGTAAGGCGCAACATTTCGGATTGACCCGGCGCCTTAAATCGGCTGGTCGGGTATCCTTGTAGCAAGAGAAACCTCTAACAGTCAATTTTCTCACAACTTCAGATTGCCGGCTACACCACCCACTTGATGAAGCGCATTCAGCGTGGTCCCGTCCGTGGTATCTCCTTCAAGCTTCAGGAGGAGGAGCGTGAGCGCAAGGATCAGTTCGTTCCCGAAGTTTCCGCTCTCGACTTCAGCCAGTCCGACAGCGGCCAGCTCGACGTTGACGTCGAGACCAAGGACCTGCTCAAGCACCTCGGCGTACGTTTTTGCCTTCCAAACCCTAGCCTTGAATATCGAATCATTGCTCCAATATTGACTTGCGAATCTTCTTCTTTCACAGTTCGACTCGACCATCCCCGTCAACGTCATCCCCGTCACCCAGACCCAGGTCTCCGAGCGCAGTGGCCGCCGCTTCGGCGACAGGCCCCCTCGCCGCGACTAAATGCAACGCCTTCACGACACGACTATTCCTGTATACACATAAAAAAATGGATTGTTGGGCTGGTTTTGCCTTTGCATGGTTTGGGCAATGAGGTATTTGGGATTGGGTTGCTTTTCGGCGTCTTCATGGAAGGTAGTGAGAGCATACTAGATCAACACAGAGATCTTTTGCCCACTAAGGTGTCGCTGACTCTCCGGTGCACTTGCACTCGGGATGACGCTTGATTGCCATCTTCATTCCTATATGCCGAGATTCTCGCCCGGTCTTGGACCCTGATGCTCAAACTGGACATGGGCGCGATGTAAATCGTGTCATACAGCGAGCAGACGGTGTTACTAACGGGCCGTGATTGCCAGTGAAACTGTGATTCAATTCTTACAAGGGTATTATACTCACTCCAACACCAAAGTAGGTTTTGCCGCCTCGACACTGACCAATGCGGCTAGCAAGAAACTCGCACAAGCTTTTATCTAAAGCGTGGTTTGTAGCCTTCGAGGAGGATGTCCTCCCCGTCATCGTCATCCTCCGCTGCCTCTAAGCTGTCT
>JAVHJQ010003643.1:0-20678 GCA_031306095.1 Pyricularia sp. CD86 | reverse complement strand
GTTAACAATAAAAGTGATGTTATTTTTGGGTGCCAGAAGTTGGGGGTGCCCGAAGTGGGGTACGCAACGTTAATGGTCGAATGAACCGACTTGAACAAAGACATGCAGCCGTTCAAACTGCCTGCAGTTAAATTGTAATAAATAGACCTTGGGCATCGTGAAAGGAACACATGGCATAATGTGAAAACCTGCATCAAAAGACATACACAGAACAAGAGCATAAACACATAACCATAAACGCTTTTATTTACGAACCCCTAAAAAACAAAACCAGAAAAAATGAGCCCATCAACCTGCCAATACTGCGGCCACGACCTGACCACACCGCCGTCCGCCTCGTCCATCAAGGCCCAGTGGCCCGACGTCAAGCCGGACCAAAAGCTGGACAGGTCCGTGGCGCGCTGCTACCAGTGCGACCTGGCAAAGGCCCATCTCGCGTACCGTATTGAGGCCCACCACGGCGGGCGCAGGAGCTTTGAGGCCGTCCGGTCCTACTTTGCCATCTGGGGGAAGCGGGATCATACAAACACGCTGACCAAGATATCTCGTTCATAGGGACGACCCTTTGGATCTCCGTGGCACTCCTACAAGTGTAGGACTTTTGTTCCCTTTTTTTCACCCTCCAAGGTAAGTGGACTGCGCTGTAGCAACACACGTCAACAGGATTGACTGTTATTGATTTTAACTGTCTCCCACATGGCTTCTCTGCTGCCTAGGTAGGTAGCTATTTTATACAGCTGGGCTGGGCTGCTTGGGGGGAAAAAATGAGGAGAAAAAAAATAATAATACTATCTCCAAAAAGCTATGCAATAACACCCCCACTGATAGTTCAGAGGCAAGAAAATGCGCAAGTGACCAGTAAATATTATAGACAGATGCAACAGACGCCTATATCTGTAAACCCCCCATATGTACTTTACGTCTACAACAACTAAGCAAACGCTTGTGTCCATCACACCCAAATCAATAGTTCCGCCCACCCCGTGACACATCACAAATCCTGCTCTCGCGGTTCTAGCTACATTTACAGCATGGGCTTCAGGTCCTCGGCAACCTTGAATGGCGCGCCGGTCTTGCTCTTGACCTCGTCGACGGTGACGCCGTCAGCAATCTCGACCAGGGTCAGGCCGGTAGCAAAGTCAACGTCAAAGACACCCTATTCACGATTTTGTTAGCATGATTCCCTTTTCGTCCGTGATGGAAAGAATGAAATGAGGGAATAAAACTCACCAGCTCAGTAATAATCCTCGACACGCAAGCCTTGCCAGTCAACGGGAACGCGCACTGGCTCACAATCTTGGGGTTGCCCTTGCGGTCCGTGTGCTCCATGGTGATGACGACCTTTGTCTTGCTTGGGTTGCTGACCAGGTCCATGGCGCCGCCGAAGCCCTTGACCTTGCCGGGAAGCATCCAGTTGGCCAGGTCGCCGCCGGCGCTGACCTGCATGGCGCCCAGGATGGTGAGGTTGATGCGTCCGGACCGGATCATGCCGAAGCTCTCCTCGCTGCCAAAAACGGCCGCGCCCGGCTTGAGCGTCACCGTCTCCTTTCCGGCGTTGATGAGATCCGGGTCCTCCTCGCCCTTGCGCGGGTAAGGGCCCAGACCCAGGATGCCGTTCTCGCTCTGCAGCTGGACGGTGACGTCGTCGGCGACGAAAGAAGGTGCCAGCATGGGCATGCCGATACCCAGGTTGGCGTACATGCCGTTCTTGAACTCCTTGGCCGCGCGGCGCACGATGCGCTCGCGCTTGGCGGCAGAGTCGCCCGTGCCCAGCGCCGCCTTGGCGGTGGTTGCCTTGTCGGCCGCGTCCGGGTCCGAGTCGTCCTTGGACCACGTGTACTTCTCAATCTTCTTCTCGGCAGTGCTCTGCACCACGCGCTTGACGTAGATGCCGGGCAGGTGCACCGCCTCGGGAGGAATCTCGCCCGGCTCGACAATGTGCTCGGCCTCGACGATGGTCATCTTGGCGTTGCGGCCCATGGCGCCGTTGAAGTTTTGTGCAGACAGGCGGAACTGGCAGTTGCCGAGCCTGTCGGCCTTCCAGGCCTTGACGAAGGCGTAGTCTCCAGCGATGCTGTCCTCGAGCAGGTACGGCTTGCCGTTGAACACCTTGACGTCCTTGGGCTTGGAGAACTCGGCGGGGGTGCCGTCGGGGTTGTTGCGCAGAGGAAGCTCGCCCGTCTGCACCACGGTCGCCAGGCCCGCGGGCGTATAGAAAGCCGGGATACCTCGGCCGCCCGCCGAGCAGCGCTCCGCCAGGGTACCCTGGGGCGTCAGCTCGAGTTGGACCTTGCCCGTGAGGTACATGCTCTCGAGCGTCTTGTTCTCGCCAATATAGGAGGCGATCATCTTGCTGACCTGGCCCGTCTTGAGAAGCTTACCGAGGCCACTCGAGTCGGTACCGGCGTTGTTGGAGACCGCCGTGAGGCCCTTGATCTCGGGCTTCTTGACCACCTCGTCGATCAGCGTGTCCGGTACTCCCGACAGGCCGAAACCACCGCAGAGGACAGTCTTGTTCGACTCCATGTCCTTGAGGGCCTCGGCGGCTGACGGGACCACCTTGTCGATCTTGGACCGCCTTGCGGTGACTGAGAAGGAGCGGGCGAGGAGGGCGGCATGCTGCCGTAGTACAATCAATTGTTAGTTAAATAACCGGGAACTTTGTGCAGTGGATTTGTCCAGGTGTTTTGGTAGTTGTTGTTTCCAGAGAGGAAAGCTCACATTTGATCCATACTTGGAGTGCGCCCTCAGGATCCTCATGCACATTGCGGCGGACGGCATTTTGGCGACAAAGAGAAGGATGATATGGGGTTGAGCGCAAGCGCGGGAACCGGAAGGTGTCGGTCAAGCCAGGAAATATGGGGTATCAGGATAAACAGAAGAAAAAAAAGCTACTAAAAGGAAGGCTGAGTTGTATCGTGACAAGAATAAAAGAGTCACAAAGAATTTTGCAACAGATGTTTGGTAGTCGTCATGGAGAGGAAAATTCCCCAAAGATGCTCGAAGCCGGAGTCCAAAGCCGAAGCGGGATGTGGAGAACTCAAGCCGCGAATGGCCGACATTGTTCAAAACTGGGACCTGAAGGGGTTGCCAGGTGCGGAGACTCCGCATTTCGCAGGGCTCGGGTGAATGTTTCGGGCAAGCGAACGGCTGAAGTAACATCAGCCCACTGTGCTGGGCGCAAAGAACTCCCGCCAGCGGATAATTGTTTTAGAGACAAGAGAGATTCAATGTGCAGGTTGTGCATGGGGAATGTGTGTTGCACAGCAGCCTGCCAATAAAAAAAAAAAAGAATGCTTGAGTAGGTAGGTAGGGTTATAATTTTGTTGAAAGTATCATTCATTAATTTGTTCACAATGTTCCATCGCCTGAGAATTAGTTTTGGAACTTTGTCGCATGCAGCAACAGTATCCCCAGTATCCTTTCCGATGACATGTCGTCAATGGCGCCCCACATGCCCATGTGTTATGTTAGCCCCATTGTCTTTCCCGACTTTCCCGACGTCGGACTTTTGAATATTCATATTCACACAAAGGCAAGCTACTCCCGTCACCAATTATGCATACGCCACTGCACTATGCATCGAACTCGACGGTCTGTATGTCTCTTGCTAGGAAATAGGACTGAGTACCACCGTGTATAGAAAATGCGTGAACGCTCAAAATTAAAAATGAACAGTGTGCAAAAGCGACAATGACGCCCTCACTCATCCCCATTCCTCTGCAAGCCCAGTGACAGATGCAGTAGATATCTAGGTGGGAGTCAGTGTGAAAAAGAACACTGCAGAATATCCCATGATAGAGTGGAAAGAAAGAGGATAAAAGACTGAGATCAAAATGGAAGATCTGTACCATGAACCCCCACCAAACTCCAAACAGCAAAAAGTAGAACTATAAAAAGATGAGTGGAAAGTTACCGCAATTTCAAAGACAATGCATCCCGCTCCGACCTTGCCCAAGACTGGTGCTTCTATAATCTGCGTCCTCAAATACTCTTTCGCCATGATATGACGGTCTCACCAGGTTATATCAAACTACGATTTCGTACCGTAGAATGAATTTCGACTTGTACTCAACCCGGGGCGAGGAGTTTCCTGTAGCAAGTGGCTCGAATCCTCGGTGGTCAATGACGTTGAGCCATCCGAACTTCTGAACCACCTCTTCATTCGTCTCGCGACCAGATGCAGCTAGCGACGGCCAGCGCTGGCAGACGACCCAATGTCCACGTTAAAGGTCCACTGGCCTGTTGGTCAATCGTAATTGTGTTAGTAAGGGCTGACAAAAGGAGATATGACCAGCGTGGTGCTCTTACCATTTGCTAGATTCTCGGCCGTATCCTCGAGAAGAATGACGCGGCGCCGGTTGCAGTAAGCTGTCTTGTCCATTATCTCGACTTTTTGCTTGGAATCAGCCAGCTCCGCCACAGGCTTTTCAAACATTTCCGACAAAGCCTCGACGGCCATTTCGAGATCCTTTTGGTTGTCCTCGAATATCGTCGTGAGGTGGTTGCGTGACAGGTAAAATGCAAAGGCATAAGTCCACTTAAGAGTCTGACGGCACGTTTGCAGTGCCTGTGACGCGGCCTCAAGATACTGAACCTCGATCCAAGACATGCCCGAGGCCGTCTGCAACATGGTCATCTTCTTTTCCGTCTTGTGGTAAATGTCCTTGTCGAGCCGGGCAGACTGTTCGTGGTTTGCGTATCGGTTGTAGTAGTGTAGGTAACGTTCAAGCGACAGCCTCGACTTGGCCTGGGCGTCCCTGGCATCCGTCCCACTCTTCTCCTCGAAACGGTTGCAATTGTACCAGCTCGTGCCGTGCTCAGACCAAATGCCCATACACATCCAGCAGAATTCATGCCTGCATTTCCTGCATGTCATGTGGTTGCAGCCGCCGTTCTTCTCTATGGTTGAGTTGCACTTGGGGCACTCTTTGGTGTTTGCACTGATCCAGTTGGCCGTTTCCGAGTCGTCTGCGCATTTCTTGAGCCACATCTTGACCAACTCGCATGGCGCCGGCTGGTGGTCGTTGAGGGTGCATCCGAAGCAGAATCGCATCTTGCAGTTGCACGTCACTGTCGGAACGACTCGGTGAAGGTCCTTCTTCTTGATAGAGCAATCGATAGCGTTTTGGCAGTCGGGCCCGGGACACCACTTAAGTGTATCCTTATCCTCGACATAAGTCCGTTGTAGCAGCACGTGATACCGCTCTTTGAGTTCTGGCGTGACCAAAAGATCGAGCGATTTGGCGTCGATAATGCGGTGGCAGCCTTCACTGGGGCACTGGATACGCGCCGCCTCCCCTTCTTCCCTAATCTTCTGGGTCAGGTATTGACGGTAACAGTCCACGCAGTATCGATGGCCACACTTCATAGCGAATGATTGTAAATCTTCTTCATCCTCGCAGCAAATATCGCAGCAGAAACCAGGGATGACTTGTAGTTGGGGACCACCTCCAACATTTGGTCCCAGGCCGGCGACTTCCAGGACCTTCTTTCGGTTGTCCATGTACTCCTCGATTAGCCTCTCCCTGTTCCACCTGAAGTGCCTCAACAGGATGGCTGCATCCTCCTTCCGCATCTCCAAAATCATGTTGACCTCATCGATTAAGTCATCCTGCTGCTTCCTCAGGTCTTCGGGGCTGTAGACGCTAAATGTGATGTCGTGTGCTGCTTTTCGCTTGGGGGGATCTTTGGCAAGGTCGACGTCGAGGTCTGCATCGAGTTCGGAGTCGAAATCTGGATGAGAAGTAGTTTGTCAGCGCTCCAGCTCATAATAGTCTGGGGGAAGCCAGTCGAAACACCGGAAATAAAGAAAGACAAAAATAGTAGGAACAATAGCGGAATCCAGTAAAAAATAAACCAAAATAAAAGTAAAGAAAAGCACCTCACCTTCTGCCCCCGACATGTCTTCATTATCACTCATGACGTCCTCGTCACCGCTAGAAATGGCCGACATGAACTCGTCTTCGGAGTCCATCGTGTTTGGGGTCGGGGGTGCTGGTGGCTGAGTCACTAATGCTGCAGCTGATATCCTCTTGTTCGGGGCGGATGAGGTCGACGGCTCGGCAGCCTTCCGCTTTCTAGTTGTGGGAGGAATGGTGAAGTACGGTTGGGGCGGCTCGTCGGGAAGGCTGACGAGCGCAGAAGATGGGTGGGAATCAAAGGGAGATGTATTTGGGGGATGGTGGTTTTTTGTTATGTTTGTTGGTTTCAGGAATATGACATGGAAGCGTGTTCCGTAGCAGCCTTTCGAGGAGGGTGGGGTTGTCTGGGCCGGATGGCGGCGATGAATGGGTTCAGGGTTGAGTAAGGTGGTGACGTGAGGGCGCGTGAGCCAAAGTGGATTCGGTACAAACGGTTGGTAAGACGATTAGGACCAGACCAGCCAGGTAACAGGGGTGGTTTACAGTGCTGCGTGGCAAAGCTGTAGGTAGGTGTTTAGGTGGTTTTCCTACGGTACTGATGACAAACGGCAGCCTTCAAGGAAAAGAGGAAAGTTGACAAAAGTAAATCAAAATTTTCTCGATACAAGAAAGTTGAGAAAAGTCTACAGCGCTAACAAACGTTCGAATGAAAAAAAAAATGCACCAAAGAGGTCTTTGCAGGAAGGCAGGAAAGATAAACACAAAAATTGCCGAGGGATGTTGGTTCAATTACCAGGTAGCGCAATTCAAAGGAAACAGGAGGGAAACGGGCAGCCGAGCCTGCAGAACGATCAAGGCCATCTGGAAGGTGCTTCATCAGATGGGCGACAGGGGCATTGAGGGCCTGCATCCACAGACTCCAGACGAGACCAGAAGGGGCGTTGGGGCGATTGCAGCTTGCTGCCTAGCCTAGAGCACTGTGTCGTGTTGGCCAGCCACACGTGAGACGGCAGCTGAAATTGCTAGCTAACACTTTACTGTTGTTAATGCCTTAGGTACCAGCTGGTAACCTCTTATGGTGGCTGCATGTACATCCGCGCTAAATGAATAAATCAGCTTGGGATGTTTGTTCCAAGCTGACATTAAAACCGGGACTTTCGCCGTCAATACTTTGAAATCTCGGTGTTAATATGTCCCCAAAGAACTACAAGTGATGTAATTAATTGGTCTGGTCTCTGGCTGTCTACAGACAGAGTGGGGCGCCGAATTATCCCAACACCAAACCGAAGTTCATGGTTGATCCGTCCAATGCTTCGAAAGTGGATTCCAAACCTTCTACGCATCTAAGGACAAGTTGCGATCGTATCACGTGACCACCCCAATTGCTACCAAACTGACTTCCCCGAGATTGATCATCGAGACGAACACGAATCGAGTTCATTGATTGTCCTTATATTCGGATTTCCTAAGTACTCTATTTTTTGGGTGCTACACTTATTCAGACGCGAAAGAATAACCGAGAATCATTCATATCCTACAGCAAATTATCCCAGAACCTTGTCGGCCATGGACACTGTAGGGGTGAACCTCGTCAGTTTTTTTTTTATTTCGTCCCAAAAGAATTAGTGCAAGATTTGGTTCTGCAACGTGGCAGTCATGACTTGAGGACCCTAAAGAGTTCGAAATATTACATACCGTTTGTTCCAGTGTTGTCCGGCTCTACGTGAGCCGATTTGACTCTACCATTCTCAATGACGAGGGCGTAGCGTTTGCTCCGATCGTTTCCAAAGATGGCCTTGCCGTCAAAGTCGAGGTCCAAGGTCTTGGTGAAGACTCCCTGGGGATCTCCAAGGAAACGGAACTGACGGGGAATAGTCAGCTTAGTCGTTCGGACATATTTGACGCAATGGTGTTTGCACTTACGCCAGAGTCTCCCGCAGGATCCATCTGCTCTGCCCAAGCCTTCATGCTGTTGACGATTACCTCACTAGTTAGCCGCCATTTTCGATTTTGGGACCTTCCCGTCTGGCTACAGAAGGCACAGGGATTGCAGATCCCATCAACACATGACGCAAGACGCAACCTACACGAAGGCGTCGTTGACCGAAACGACAAACACCTGGCCGACGTCCTTGATCTTGGGGTGCTTCATGTATGAAGGGATGTGGCTGGTCGAGCAAGCGCCCGAGAAGGCGGCCGGAACACCAATGATCAGGCCATTGTTGAGTGAAAACTCCTTGGCGATGTTGACCTTGTTGCCTGGGGAGCCCTCAACCAGACACTCCGCGTCCGGTAGAGGGTCGCCAACCTTGACAAATGCCGGGCGCGTCGTGTGGAAGCCGCGCCTAGCGGTGGTCCTTGCAGCAGCCATAGCTGCTGCCGGCCTGAATGCTCTGAATGCCATTGTTTGGGTAGATTTTTAGGTTTGTGTCAGGTTAGATAAATGGCTTCAATGAGGAATTGAGAAGAGGCGGTTGAGATGGATGTTTCTCGGATGTCGTTCACGATACTTTTGCAGCTTAAAGCTCAACCCATGTTCCAGCAAATCATGGTGACATCAGAGGCCAACGGGGCTGAAACAATGTGCGCATTGGGTTCTTTAGCACTGTACCATGCGGAGGGTTAGGGGCATTGCTGTTACTTCATTCAGCTCACTTAGCACTGAGGTACGAAGTAGGTATGAGTAGAATCGAGCCTAAAATGCCTTCGGCGACGGGAGGAGTGTTGAACCGAGTTTAATCTCTGACTAGGCTTGAATATTATATTTTAAGCCTTTCGTCAACAACCCTAGTTTTCCTTCCAGTGGAACGGGTGTTCCAGTGCGCTTGTGACGGACAATCAAAGTCTTAACCTTTACACCTGTGAGGCTTTTCTTAGCAGCTCTTGCGCTCGCGAGATGACCTCCGCCTCTGGTCCCTGAGCCAGTTTGCCGTTGATAAGCACAGTCTTGTCGCGGGATTTTAGGCCGTGAGTTATTGTCAGGTCCGACTTGGCAAGTCCAAGAGCCTGTGTGTAATAGAAAAGCAAGCAATCAGCCACGCATGCCTTCTTTTTTTTTGGTTGTTGTCCAAAGGGAATTGATTGATCGTCAAAAGATATTCCGTATCAATCGTTACAGTACCTTGCTCAAAACTATGACCACAGCCTTGTTTGCCTCTCCTTCACGTGCCTGTGCAGACACACATAGCTCGACGGAATCTTCAGTTACGGCAGCCACTCCCTCGCGCGACTTGCTGGCCCCGGGTTTTACGTGACATTTTAGCAGGAGAGTTGCTAGCGGCGATTTTTTAGTTGCCGCTACATATCGGATTGAACCCAGCTGCGACATGTTTGGTTTAATTCGGAACTCATAGTCCGATTTTCGATGCCTCTATTGATCAGGGTGAAGTCAAAAAAAGGTTACTGGAACCACAAGGTGCGACCGACCACTCAACCATGTTCATAACCCAAACCCTTCAGGGTACAGTCAGCCCAAGCATTTCTCTTCACTGCGCGACAGCTTTCATTATGCAAATCGTTAATCAACCCAACAATCTGCAGCAACCAAAGTAAATGCTGTCCTCATCTCCATGGTTCAATCACAATGGCGAAAATCACATATACTGCTACTGTTATCGGCGTGGGCGCGGTCTCATTTTTTGGACCAAGCCAAGGTTGCCAACCACACTCAAGCATTCGGCCGTTCAGAGCTTGTTTCGTTGACTGCCGCCCCTCCTTCTCTTGATTAGGAAGCTCCCGATGGACCCCTATGTCTGCCGAGGAGATAAAGATGCAGCTTTTTGATATGATTTTATGGGTTCTTTATAATTGTGACATATCATACGTTGCCGGCGATAAAGGATCGTCTCGCAAGTGCGGGGAAACAAGACGTAACAGTTGCAATTGTGGTTGCAGTTGCAGAACCAGCCGCCAACTGGAGTTGAACTGCGGCTTCTTTGGGTCCCAACGCAGTTGTAGCTCCAGATAAAAGGACGCATTCCTCACCTCAAGGTCTGCTCATGGGTTCTTTCCAGGACTTCTTGCTGCCGTCGGCTTGACTGGAGGCTCATTTTCCGTGCCATTCTCTTTTCTGGCCAGTCGAGTTATCCCGAGGTTCACTCTTGAGTACATTTTTTGAAAGCTGTCATGATGATTGTCATGTCTGAACGTGGGCCAGATGGCATTACTCCAGCTGAGATCATTGAGAACAATTCTCTCGAAGAAACAAGTTCAAGTGATCCAGCTGTCAATAATTCCGAAAAGCCACAGCAGAAACAAGCTACCTCGAAAAAACAAAAGGTGAAGTCGGAAACAGGAGATGGCATCGAGGTTGCATCTCAGCACGATTCCGTCTTGCAGGATGCTGCCAAAATTTACGTGCCCGCTGATGACGAGGAGTTCATCGATCCGCGTCTAAAAGACTATCCAGTTAAGCTTGTCGCCAAGACAGTCGATCTACACAACAATTTCGAGTAGGCCCTGCTAGTAAGCCCTCTTTCATGTGTCCTGGCTATGTTGGCTAACCATTTGCTTTTTGTCGTTCTACGAGCAGCGAGCCAATCTTGACTTTTCGCTTCTGGGTTTTGTCTACATTCTGGGTTGTATGCGGCTGTGGAATCTCGAGTATGTACTACTTCAAGCCCTACTCGGCTATCCTTACCAGCTACGCCGTCCAGCTACTCTCGTGGGGGATGGGGGATGCCATGGCCAAGTACATTCCGGACTGGGGCTTCAACATCCGCGGTAAACGATACAGCCTCAACCCTGGCCCTTGGAATGCCAAAGAACATGGCTTGATAGTCGTGGCGTATTGGGGAAGTGTAAGTGGCATATATATTATCTATGCATCAAATGTCATCCAACCAGCTGCTTTGTCTGACAAAACATTCAGTGTTATACTGCCTGGGGCCTCGGTCCCCTATCTGCTCTCGAGATGCACTATGGCCGTAGGATAAATGCTGGTTGGGGTATCATGTTTCTCCTAACTACACAGATGATTGGATACGGCAAGTGAACTCTGAGCATAACAAGAAACCATTATTTTGACAGACCTAACATGTTGACGCAGGTCTGGCTGGCATCTTCCGCGATATCCTCGTCCGTCCTCCCAAGCTATTTTATCCATCTACCCTTCCCAACGTGGCTTTATTCAATGCCATGCACAAGAACCCATCTGTCACGAGAAAGTCGCTTAGGTTCTTTACGTATGTGGCTGGCATTACGTTTATCTGGCAATGGGTACCTGGGGTCATGTTCCGTAAGTGATTTCTTTGCCCAGCATAGTATTTCGACAAGCACTGACTTTTAGCTTCTAGCCATGCTCGGCTCCCTCCCGTTGCTTTGCTACATGGCACATGGACAGTGGAAGGGATGGGCCATGGGCTCAGGCTATTACGGCTTTGGAATGTTGGACATAACACTTGATTGGAACTATGCTAGCTTCTTTTCACCTCTTGTAAGTATGGCCAGCATTTTGCCTGGCCGAACAGACGTTCGTCTACGCTCTCGGCTAACGGAAATAAACTTGTTTTCAACAAGTACACTCCATTGTGGTCTACCGCCTCACAGGTCCTGGGCGCTGTCTTGACCTGCTGGTTCATATATCCCATCATGTACTTTGGCAACTCCCTCGACGCCCTGAACTACCCGCCCATGTCATCAGGAACATTTGACACCACCGGCGCCCGGTACAATGTCAGTCGCGTTCTCAACAGTGACTATACGCTTGACCAAGCCGCTATGGATGCCTACTCAGAGCCTCGCTGGTCGCCCTCTTACGCCATGTATTTCTTCTGGGGTTTCGCCGCCTCAGCCGGCGCTCTCCTCTATGCTATCCTTTGGTACGGCAAGGAATCCTACATCGCCGTCAGGGATTCATGGAAGGGCAGGGACAACGACTACAACGACCCGTACCTCCGCCTCATGAGCCGCTGCCCAAGAGTGCCGCACTGGTGGTACCTGACATTGCTGGCTGTTTGCTTTGCCCTCTCCTTGGGCACCATATATGGCGCCGGACTGGGTCTCCCTTGGTGGGGATTCGTTCTGATTGTCGTCGTCTCGACCATCTGCACCTTCCCCAACGGTATCCTATGGGGTGTAGCCAACATCCAGGTCGGCATGGCCTTTCTCTCCGAGCTTCTCGCCGGCGCGCTGTTCCCGGGGAATCCGAGTGCAGTCCTGACGTGCATGGTGTACGGCAGGCAGATTCTTTCCCAGGTTAGTCTCTTTCGTGTTGCTTATCGCTCAAGATGTATTTCAGACCAGTCTAATATATGTCTTTTACTTCTTTTGTCCTCAAGAACCTCAACCTCATCTCCGACTACAAGTTCGGTTTCTACATGAAAATCCCCGAGAAGGAAATGTTCATCGGCCAAGTCTGGGGCACACTGTTGGGCCCGTTTATCAACTACGGAGTCATGCGCGTCGTCATAGACCAGATCGGCGTCGATGTTCTCACCGGCGTGGTCAAGTCCGATTCCTGGCTTGCTCTAAAGACGCGCAACTTTTATAGGTAAGCAAACGTCTGGGTGTTTTGCCTACGAAATCTGCCACATATCACATCTAACTTTCAGCCTTTCCCTTCCACACTCAGTCTATCCGTCCTCTGGGGTATCCTGGGCCCCAAGGTGTTCTTCTCCAGTGGGTCCGACTATGCCTGGATCTACTGGGCCTTCCTGATCGGCCCGGCCCTGGTCCTCATGGTATACATAGTCCACCGCTGGCGCCCGTCGTGGGATATGGAAAAGATATGCAATCGTGAGGATTTTTTTTCTTTTCTTTTTTTTTTTTTAAAAAAAAAACCCCCTTTCCTATTGTCATCTCGCTTGCTTCATCTCAGTCCCTAACATAACCAACAAACCACAGCCGTCGTAATAATGCACGGCGCAACCTGGTTCCCCGTCTACCAGACCACAAATCTCATGACCTCGGCCCTTGTCGCCTTTTTCTTCATGGGATACATGTTCCGCTACCGCCCAGTGTGGTTCCGAAAGTACAACTACCTGCTGGGCGTCGGCCTCGACTGCGGTACTCAGCTCTGCCAGACCATCATTATGCTAGGGCTCGACCTGTCGGGGTCCGAATTCCCCAATTGGTGGGGCAAGGATGTATGTTCTTTTTTGTTCATCGCCACTGCGACAACTCTTACTGACTTTTGCCGTAGGTCGAATACGTAGAACGTTGCTTCCCGCCGGCTGATTTGCCCCCTAATGCTCTCAATTGATTACACAAGCGAATCGGCAACTGAATGGAAAAGCTGATAACCTTGGTCGTACCCTTTTCCCTGTGTTCTTGATTACGACCGACTTCGCCGCCACCGCCGCGGGTGCAAACTTCACCCCATCAAGGTCGCTCCACCCTACACAACGGCGTGTGCTGGTATCGTGGAACTAAATAAAAGGCCGTTTGCATAGATCCAACATGCTCATCTTCAAACCTCCAAAGTCCAAACGTTTATAATTGCGTTTGCGTGCCCCCAAATCTTGTATTTATGGAAGGGGAGGACCGGTTTCAGCGTTAATAGCCGATCTATTAAACCCAAAATAATAGACAGGTCTATTGGAATGCAATTGCTATTTTTTTTTAATAAGACCGCGAGCATCCCGTGAGACGGCATGTGTGAAAAAGGGCGTGTGATTGTCAGCTTGGTATGAAAGAACCCCCTTCTTTTGTTGAGAGAACTCTGAAATCTTGAGGCTGGCCTCGAAATCTTCCTCTGAATCACCTAATCATAGAAAACGCAATCTTGGGAATCCCGCTCTGATTGAGGGAGGGCGCACGTGCGATGATGTCCAGGTCCTTTTTGAGGCTCCGTCACGGTGCGTCGAGGTCATGGGTTCATAAATAACAAATAAAACACAGTAGTATATAGCTTGAAACGAAGACATCAAATCTGCTGAGTGGACCTAGGTAGACATCAGATCAGAGAAGACGGTCAACGACAGACGATGGTGGAAGACTACCGAGTTGAGGCAGGCCATGGCGCTCGCCCTTGCCAAGGTACCCAAAAGTCAGACACGTGTAGTGGACTAGGTTTGTCTCAGTTGCCGTTTACTTTGGATGTTACCAGTCTTTCCTAGGATTCTTGCTGGCAGTGGCAGGATAGGTTGCAATTGCTAACGCCATGGTATCGTTGTTGCATTTCCCGAGGGCCCTGGAGCGTCAAAGATCCCTCAAGTACTGCCTAGATAAAAAAGCAAATACAAGACATGAATGCAAGAACAGTCAGAATTGAAAGCAACAAATACTTCTATATAAAAACAAATCTTCCATCAAAATTCTAGCCTTCTAGACCCAAAGTACCATTTACAAAAAGAATTGAAAGAGGCAAAAAAAAGAAGAAATTTTTTCGACAAAAGAGAAACATGAAATGCAGTATGACCTCGGTCGACGATTAGTACCAGTAAAAAAAGGAGTCCAGACAGGGCTGCCTGCCACTAAGAAGATGCATCCATCGGTGCGTGGAACGAGCCGTGATGTTAGGGTTGTATAGCATATGTGACGGAGAAAAGAACAAGAAGAATTGAAGTAACAAAAAGAAAAAAAAGGAAACCAGATGAGAATGGGGTATTATGGGTAGAACCAGAAAAAAAAACATAAAGATCAAAGTCGCACACATCTTTTTACCCCCCTTTTTTATTCGACAATGCCCCAGTTCTTCTCAACATGGTCATCGGGCGCACCAGCCGCTTTCCACTTGTCGTTGTTTGGCGACATGAGGATCAGCT
Source organism: Pyricularia sp. CD86 (assembly GCA_031306095.1). Classification (NCBI taxonomy): domain Eukaryota; kingdom Fungi; phylum Ascomycota; class Sordariomycetes; order Magnaporthales; family Pyriculariaceae; genus Pyricularia; species Pyricularia sp. CD86. The sequence goes on along the minus strand of JAVHJQ010003643.1, from coordinate 6,109 downwards.
CGCCGGGCTTCCCGCCGAGCTTCTCCTTGATGTCCTTGAGCACCCTCTTCTGGTTGGCGACCGAGGCCCTGCCGTGGAGCGGAGAGGCCGGGTTCCTGTCGGCGTCGCCGTCCCTGGTCGGCCAGCCCGTCTCGGTGATGTGGATGCGCTTGTTCTTCTTAAACGTGTCCCTCATCTTCTTGACCATGTCCAGCATGAACTGGCCCGCCTTTTCTGTGCCGTGGTTCTCGTCAAAGTAGGGGTGAAAGTTGACGGTGCAGTAGTCGGAATCGTCGCATAGCGATGGGTTCTCCAGCGCGTGCCACCAGACCTCGTTCAGGACCACCTTGGCGTGCTTGACCTTGTCCGGGTGGTATCCAGCCTTCTTCAGCGCCTCACGGCCTTCAGCCAGCTTGGCGAGGATTTGTCCAGCGCTGGCCTTGTTCTTCGGGTCCAGCTTCAGTTCGAGCATGTACTCGTTGCCAATGGCGACCGTGTCAACCATGCTCCAGTCCCCCTTGACCTGGTCCGCAATCATCTTGATCTCGTCGGCGACGGGAAACTTGGGGCGAGTACCGAGAAAGAGCTGCATGTCGTGCTTCTTGGCAGCTGCAAGGGTGTTCTTGACTTGATCGCAGTCCGCGCTGTACAGACGAATAAAGGAGTAAGACTTGGTGAACTTGGCAACGTCCTTGGCGATTTCGTCGGCAGTCTTGCAACCTCCCTCATCACGTATGGCCGAGTAGGAAACTCCTGGCTTTGGTTTCTTGAACAAGCTAAGAAACTCAAACCGCCGAGAAAACTGAGATCCATGGATGAGTCGCGGGTAGAGAGCAGCGGTATCAGCTTGCCTCTTGTTGTAGCGTAAAATCTGGCCTTCGCTCATGTTGCTGACCGGGATGTGGTCCAAGTCATCATTGGGCTCTGTGGGAAGGCCAGCTGTCAGGCCTAACAGCGACACAATGGCCGCGGAAAAGAGACAGACCCTCATGTTGAAAGAAGGTCAAGTCTTGACTATAATAGGAGACCAAGAAGAAATGTATATAGGCAGGCTAAAGTTGAGAAAGTTAGCTTTCAGGAGGTATGAGGAAACTCGAGTGTATGTGAGAGCGGGAAGACGGTTGAATAATATAGCCCAACCTGGTACTCTCTCAAGTGAAAAAAAACATTCAGGAGATATTTTGAGCGGCTTTGGAATGCAGAGGGGGGTGGTCTTACCTTGAATCACTAGCAACAAAGGCCGTGGTGTCGTATTTCGAAACTAACGTCGCCAAGGGAGTGTGGGTGTCTCATGCACAAATTCCCACAAGTACTCGAGATAGAGGAGATAGATAGTACAAGATAAAACTAGACTAGATAGTAGGAATTTGACATAACAAGGAAATATGGTTTGTCAAGTGAATCGTAAAACAAAACGACATGAATGGCCATCAAACACGGCCGCCCAAACTTGCTATTATACACATTTGGCCGTGTTAAGTGCGCAGTAAGCAATGGGCAACCATACCCCCTTTGGGTTCAGCCCTCCAACAAAAGAAAGTAGCGTCAGACTTAGACGGCCGCCCAAACAAACATGGGTGATCGGGTAACCTCTCCACTCCCACACAGCTGGACCCCCGTTACTCCGACAGGATTACTGAAAAAGGAGCCGCCAATGTATTATTTTTTGCCGTGTACACACTTTGTACGGAGTAAGAAGTGAGCAAAAGGGGGGCATATTTCGGGGTTTGGATGGTCTAAAAAGCGCCAAACATTACTTGCAGCCGTCTTGGCAAAAGTTGCAGACACACACACACACACATCTGGCCAAAGGACCCAGTAACGGAAGTTTTGCTGCTGGATCGAGATATTCAGGGCAGACGAAAGGCGGCGCCGCAAATCTCGGCGGTTTTGGAACAAAAGCCATGTGCCACTCACACAAACTTGCAGAGTCAGCTCAGTCCAAAAAATCGCGACGATGAACTACAACGAAACGCGTTAGGGACAAAACAAAAAAGGGCTCAATCAAGACCGATACATGTCTGCCGCGTGAGCCTCTCTGGGGGAACCCCCCAAACAAAAGGCAAGACAACCTCAGATAAACCTCGTCGATCATCGAAAACGGCTCGGCAAGAGGGGAAAAAAACGTGCAGGGCATTCGGGGAAAGACAATGACCGCGTCGATCGTCAAGTAGCGAACGCTATAACGGTTAGATTCAGGTACGGTACCTGAGCTAGTCATCAATTGATCGACTTTGATGGCCCACTGCAGGCTGCAGGGGTTGCCAGTGATCTGAAAGCCACTGATCTCGTCAATTATTGACCAAAGCCCAGTGGGATTACTGTGGAAGTTTAGTGGATGACAAGAATCATGCGAATTTGGCAAAAGCAAGGACGGCTGGCTGATCGCTTGGGACAGGCAGAAGAAATAAGAATCCCAACTCACGTGATATGTAACTTGGGCTGCGCCAACATAGTAAGCAGCTATGACGGTAGGCTTGGCGCTGGAGTCAGCGAAAGTGATGATACAGTACAATCCGGGCGCTCTCTCTCTTTTTTTTATATACCCAAATTGGTTATATTATCTTGGATGCAAACGCCAGCCTTGCGCTTGAGGTGGCTTACCATACCGAAAAAAACGGTCCAAGTTTAATGAAACTACAACAGCCAAGTATTGTATATGTATCATTAGGTATTTAGCATGCTAGCCAGCCTGTACTCTATAAACGTATTATAAAACCAACCAAAAATCGTGGCCGAGTACTTTGAAAATGGATCAACCGACTTTCTCCTCTCGTGCACGTATCAATTAAAAAGGAGCAATAGCAAAAAACAAACAAGAAACAAAACAGTAAAAAGAATTTACAAGGAAATCACTAAGCAGCCGCAGTCCCCGGCGAAAGCTTGGCATTGCTCTTCATCACCTTGGTGATGGCATGGCGAATCGTGGTCCCAGCCCGTTCAATATCCTTTTTGGACAGGCCAGAAGTGACACAGACCTTGAGCGCAGGTTGGATGGTGATGTTTTCCTTGGGTCCGATCGTGTTGATTACCGGCTGGATTTTGAGACGCGTGATCCAGACACCGTTGGCTAGTGACTAAATATACCAGTAAACGGTTCACGTTAGACAAATCCATTAGACAATAAAAAGGAAAAAGCAAGAAAAGAAAAAGAAAAAGGCTAGTAGACAATAAACATATGCATACCTCGTCAACACACTCCTGCAACAGCCTGTTCTGGTCATCGGCAGTAAGCCGCCTTGAAGCAATCACCTCAGGTTTGAGCTGAAGCAGCAAAATCGGGTTGTCGATGGAGCTGGTGCAAAAGACCCAATCTGAGCGAGGGTCGAGCTGCGCCCGCAGCGCCTTGATGTTCTCGCGGCACTGCGACAGGATCTCGGGGTTCGACTGCAAGAGGTTCAACGTCTCGCTGGCCGTCACGGCCGTCATGGCCGGCAGCGCCGCCGAGAAGGTATAGGCCGTCGACATAATGCGCTGGTGCTCCACGACGTCCCGCGAGCCCGCGCAGAACCCACCACCGGCACACAGGGGGCCCGCCATCGAGCCCACGATCATGTCCACCTGCGTCGGGTCCACATTCTGCGCCTCAGTAAGTCCGCGTCCGGTGCGACCCAGAACGCCAAATGACCACGTCTCATCCAAGATCAGGCGGAACTTGTATTTTTCCTTGAGCTCAATCTATTTTTGCCATGTCCAAGTAGCGCACTGTTAGTCAAGATCTCCCCCGTCATGTTTTCATTTCATCGATATCGGAGAAGCAAGCAAAAGTCTGCCAACGTACCAGCTTCGGGAGGTCAGCAATATCTCCAAGCAGCTCAGACAGCGCCTCGATGACGACGAACCGCCTTGTCAGCTTCTTGTTTTTGGCCTGCTCCTTGGCCACCTTTGCCATGGCCGCCTCCAGCTCCTCCATGTCTCCATGGCCATGCCAACGGATGCTGCTTCTCGAAAGCTCCAATCCCTTGCGGATGGAGTAGTTGGCCATGCGATCCGCGATGATGACGTCTCCACGCTTGCAAAACGAAGGGATCACACTCGTGACGGCCGAGAAGGCGTGCGCGTAGATGATGCAGCCCTCTGTGCCAATGTAGGCCGCAATGTCCGCCTCGGTCTTCATGTGAACGTCCTGGGTGCCGTAGAACTGCGGCGGGCCGCAAGGACCCACACCGTAGGTCCGCAGGGTCTGGATGGCCTTCTCCTTGATCTGTTCGTTGGCATTGAAGTTGTAGTAGTTGTACGTCGAGAGGTTCGTCACCGTGCGTCCGCTCGCGAGCTTCGTCTTCGGCCCTGTCGGTCCGACTATCACAGGCAGCTTCTCGGCCTCGGCCTCCTCCTGTGCCGTTCTTGGTGGAACAAGCGGCTCGGGTGTCCAGTCTTCGACCAGCTCGTCGATCTCCTGCAATTAGAAGAAGCCACCTGGTCAGCTCAGTTGGTGACTTAGCGTGAGTGGGGACAACGACTTACATCTTCGCGCAGCTTGATAAAGTTCTGCTTGTGAGTGGAGTAGGATGGTGCCATCAGGTACCTGATGAAAAACACAACGAGGACCAGCTCAATGGCGGAGCGGACTGGGTCGTTCTGGTAGCTGGATTTGACATAACGAATCAGGACGGCCGAGCCCGGCACCCTCTGGAATGCATGCGATGCCTCTTCCAACCATAGGGTCAATTTGCTCTGCAGCTCGTGAAGATCCATGATGGCGGTGGCGGCTGCGGATGCTGCGGGTTGGGTCGGGAGACGTTGCCTTTGCGCAAACGGCCTTATTGTCGACTCGGAAAGAGGTACTACAAGAAAAATAAACCCGCACGAGGTTTCGTATGTGCGTTTGACAGTGTCTTTTTTTAGTGGCGGGTTGTGGCTGGCTTGGGTTGACCGAAAAATCCAAGGGTCTATTGCACAACGGCGACAAAGGGACAAAAAAAAAACAGCTTACACTAGGACCGTTGAAAACGCGAGCTGTCATCGCGTAGGTACATTGCTGCGAGTGGCTCGCCCCTGAAACTGCGACCATGGCCCCACCGCCTACGCACCGTGTGTCTGTCAATTGCAACACCAATTTGACCCTTCGTCAATTGACAGATCAAGATTCCAAAACAAAATGACAAGATTTCCTACAGTACGCCCATTTATATCTACATTTGGTAGGTACCAAAAGCGTCAAATTGTTTTTTTATACCTTGAGGCTGGATTATTCACCCTCCCACGTATTAGGAGCACTCGAACCAAGTCATACCCCAAGATATAACATGAAAAAAAACCAGACAAAAGCTCTACTCAACTCGCCAATATTCCATCATTAGGCAATGCAAGCGTATCAGAGATCCCCAGGGCTTAAGCAAAATCGGCAGTATAATTATCGTGGCCCAAATCAGTTAGGCCAAGGTCGTAATGGAAATAACATGTGCAGAGTCGATCTCTAAAACGGTGCAAGACACGAAAAAACAAAAGCCTGTGTTTTGAAGTGCCGCCCACGCCAAAAATAGCTGCTTCGGGTTTTGTTATATCAAAAGATGACTAGGGAAAAAAGAGCAACCATTGCGAAAATACCAACAATGACATGATAGAACAAACAAGTATGCTGCTTCAAGGCAGCTTGAAAGTCGCATGTCATTGCACAAAAAGAAAAAGGTAAAAAGAAACATGCTCCCCTCCGGTTATGTGTGGTCGCTGAGCGAGAAAAAAAAGTATTATACATTCCATTTCAGTTCTCCAGCCCGGCTCCTCCACCTTGTTTATTTTGTTCAAACAAAGCGTTAAGAAGTAGGGAATGCAGGACCGGTTCTTCTCGTGCCCGTGTGTTCGTAGTTCGTGTTGTTGTTGTCAAGCCCGGCGGGTTGGATCAGGCCGGAATCTGTTAGGAATTTAACATTCGTTATGGCCTTGGGCGGCATGTCCTTGACGAATGTAGAAATAATTGCCGGGCCTGCGAGCAGAGCAAGGAAGAGGACGAGGAGCACGAAATACAAGATCGCATAGCGAACCACACGCCTCGTCCTCAGCTTGGACTGCTTCATCGAGTAGATAGGAGGGCGAATTTGTTGGCTAGTTGGAGTAAGTTAGTAATCAAGATTCAGATAGCAGAAAGGTTTTTTTTTTAAAAAATAAAAAGATGGGACTAACCTGGGACGAA
>JAVHJQ010003623.1:5639-29885 GCA_031306095.1 Pyricularia sp. CD86 | reverse complement strand
GGTCAGTATGGGCCAGGGCCCTGGAAAAATCTCCCATGTCTTGGTGCACGGGAAATGTAAAAGAAGAAATCGGTTGGCCACATGGGGAATACGGAAATTCGCTGCATGGTCAGACACGCAAGGACGAAAGCGACGTAATGACGAGAGGGATGGATAAAGGGGTGTGTATTTGTGCGCGCGTGTGCGTGACTGTGATGAGAGAGAAAACATAAAAAAGAAAGAAAAAAAAAAGAGCGGGGGGCGAAGCATCGTGGGACAGACAGACGCTTGCTTGTCTTCCGCGTCAATGTCGACGTTGGAGCTTGGACTTGCCCTCCTCTCACCGTTGTACCTCCGAGTCTTGTGCATGTTCAGCTGCGAGTAAGCTATTAAATTAGCTACCTCACCTACAATAAGTCAAGTCTGTTTGGGGGTGGTTTTTCCATGATCCAAGCATTTTCTCTTCCCCACAAATGCCACGTCCTCAAATGGGGGACCACCCATCTTTCTTGTCCATGGGATTTTGCCGAAAATGCGTGGACCCAGGAGCGTATTGGCCAAGACCGAATTGTTGAATGCCACCCTGGACCACCGTAAACCAGAGTGGAGCAAAAATACCGACCGCCTGGGGCCTCTTGACTTGACTCTCAGCATGAAAGGGAAAGCCCCAGAATTGAACAAGTCGCGCAAGGATGCCGGTCAGGCGGCACTGGTCCGCACCTATCTCTCTGGATCGACACTATGGGAGAGGATCAGAATACGATACACAAGAAGCCTTTTTTTTTCGTGTCTTCTCCGCAAATTTGCTGCCGAATCAACATGAATTTCTAAAAAAGCAACTCCGATGCAGATTCCAATTCAAGGGTTCAGGGGTTAAACTTTGATTCAGCCAACGTCTCGTCCCTTTTGGGGCTTTTCTGGAATTGTTTCTCACTGTTATCTACCTGCCAATTTGCTACTAACATACAAAAATATCCTAAACCTATATTGGAATCAAGATGAACCACATTGCCGAAATCCCCTCATCTGGCCCACGGACAGACTCTAGCGCGTGCAATATACCCTGTACAATACATCTGAGCTTTGCGGAGTATGGTTCAAAATGCTACAAGAGAAAAAAGTACCTGGCTTGCTGGGTACAGATTTACAGTTCAGAATGTATGGAGATTATGGACATGAACAAATCAAGGGCTTTCGCGTATCTCATTACTTGGCAGTGCCGAGATTCTTAATTATTCATATTTACGACCAAAGCACCCAACAGATATCCCGCAGTTTCCCTGAACCTATGAGCATCCCCCATAAAGAAACATGACCGGTTAGAGTTACGGAGATTTACCACACTTACCTCCTACAGTATTAGCGTTCCCGGCTCAGTCGATAACACTTCCTTGTCTTACTCGGGACGATCCTGCATTGGTGTTGGCTTGGCAATGTTTGAACGTATCCCACAGCCTTTATGGTGCATATGCACATCTTTCTCACGTCTAACTGCCAAGGAAAGCCATGACTCTCACGCACACAAGGTGTGTTTTACGATTGTTAAGCATAATCGGACGCGACCTACAACACAATATCATATCACCATACAAATATTCTAGCCGGACGAGTGGCGAGGGCATCGTGCATTGGAAGAATTGAAAAGCTGAAGTATCATTCGTAATAACCCTTTTTGTGCCAATCCGAACGCCGCCCAAAATGCACCCACACGCCATTCGCAAGAACAAAGAAGCATTAAGACAAGACGAAACTAGACCTTGATGGCCGAGTCGAGAGCCTTCTGCTTCTTCAGCTCGCGCTGCTGGGCCTTGTAACCCATGATACCACCACCCCACTGCCTGCGGGCAGACTCGGACTTCTCCAAGTAGCCATCCTTGATGGCCGAGATGAGCTTGGAAAGCTCGCTCTTGTCCTCGGAGCGGACCTCGGTGATGGCGAGGACGGCAGCGGTCTATTACATGTTAGTTAGCTTGTGACCGAACAAAAACAGTCTTAGGAATGAGCCCGAATGCCTACCTTCTTGTGGACGACGGTACCGAGCCTGGCCTTGCCCTTGATGATGGCGTAAGGGACGCCCATCTTGCGGCAGAGAGCGGGAAGGAAGACGACAAGTTCGACGGGGTCGACGTCGTTGGGGATCAGGACAAGCGAGGCCTTCTTGTTCTCAATCAGGCCGACGACGTGGTTGAGACCGTACTTGGCGGTGTAAGGCTTCTTGCTGACATCCTCCTTCTTCTTGCCCTCCTTGACGGCGGTGGCCTCCTTGAGGAGACGCTCCTTCTTCTCGGCCTTGGTCTCAGGGCGGTACTTGTTGAGGAGCTTGAAAGCCTGGGCGGCGGTGTTCTTGTCCAGGACGTGCTGGAACTGAGCGAGCGCAGGGGGGACCTTCAGGCGCATGCTGAGGATCTTCTTCTGACGCTGGAGACGGACATACTCGGGCCACTTCACCATGCGCGAGACATTGCGCCTGGGCTGAATGTCCTGGCCGATACCGAAGTTACGGCTGCGCTTCTCGAGGAGCGGGTTCTACATGTAACAACGACAAAACATGGTAAGTATGCCAACGGAGGAAGTGCGCGGGGACAGAAGCGCAAAGGAGCGGAATCAGGATCTTGTACTGACCTTGGGAGCCTTCTTGCTGGCCTTGCCTGCAGAGAAAGGCGCAGGCGCCACCTTCTTTCCGGTCTTGGGGGGCTATCATTGAGGAAAGAAGACATCAGTAAATGAATTTCATTGACTGTGACCTTCTTTGAACTCTAAAGAGACCATTGCATGGCATTTCTGCGCATACACATGGCTCAAGCCAAATCATCACCCTGCCATCCGAAGACGGGCGAGGGCGGAAAAGAGCCATTGCTGCGTGATCCAAAGACCAGCGGCTTGAAACTCAGTGCTCATAACGCGCAAGGCGAAAGAGGAGCAAAAAAATAGTCGTCATAGTCGGCGTTACGTGTGTTAGCTTACCATTTTGTCGGTGGGTTGTCGTCTCCTCGTGTCGATGGGCGTTGGGCGTTTAGGAATCGGAGTTCAAAAAAAAATCCAAGTTAGAAATTTGAGAAGGGCTGTTGAAATTGTGGGTGAGGGAAAGCTCAACCACAAAGCGGTAGTCTGTGGCAGAAAATGCTGACCCCACTGCAAACACCATCACGTGGTGATGGGGAAGCTCAAATGGTCCGAAGTGGGAAGTGGGCGGGTATTCACGGTGGATAACAAGGGGCAGCACTTTGTACCAAGTACCTCCACCTTGACAAGCTAAACTGGATGCTTAGTTAGTCGGCGGCGAATATTACATAGATTATGGCTTGCAGAAAGTCACGTCGGATCTTAGAGTGCGATCAAGAACGACACAGGCTGTATAATGAAGTCGCTAAAAGTGCATATTACGACTTGAAATTATCGGGCAATTAAGAGAACTCGACACACAAGCGCAACTTTCTCCTTTTTTTTCCCCCCTCAACACGACCACAGAACCCCACTACCCTCTCTCAAACTTCACTCATGGCGCCCGCTCTATGCGTCTTGTGTGGTACTGAACGGGCCCTGATCAAAAGACCAAAAAACCATCACAAACTCTGCAAGAAATGCTTCATCCAAGTCTTCGAGGATGAAGTACATCACACCATAACCAGCTCAAATCTATTCACCCCAGGCGAAAGAGTCGCAATCGGTGCATCGGGAGGCAAGGACTCCACGGTGCTGGCCTCGGTCCTCAAAACACTAAACGAGCGCCACAAGTATGGCCTCGAACTCGTACTTTTGAGTGTGGACGAAGGGATCAAGGGCTACCGGGATGATTCGCTCGAGACCGTCAAGCGCAACGCAGTACAGTATGACATGCCGCTCAAGATTGTCGGTTATGACGAACTGTACGGTTGGACCATGGACCAGGTTGTCGAGACAGTCGGTAAGAAGGGCAACTGTACCTACTGCGGCATATTCCGGCGACAGGCTCTTGATCGCGGCGCCAAGGTCCTGGATATCAAGCACGTCGTTACAGGCCACAACGCCGATGATGTGGCCGAGACTGTCCTGATGAATCTGCTTCGTGGTGACCTTGCCAGGCTCTCACGTAGCACGAATATCATGACCGGGGCAAACAGCGCGCTATCCGACAATGTGAAACGGAGTAAGCCACTGAAATATGCATATGAGAAGGAGATCGTGCTGTACGCCCACCACAAAAAGCTTGACTATTTCAGTACAGAGTGCTTGTATAGTCCAGAGGCTTTCCGAGGCAGTGCAAGAAGCTTGATCAAGAATCTTGAGAAAGTAAGACCAAGCGCTATATTGGATATTGTGCGAAGCGGAGAAGACATGGCCAGGCTAGTGCCGTCCGAGATATCTGGTTCTTCCTGCGCATGTAACGGAGAAGGGGAACCCACCCAGGATTACCCAGAAGGAGAGCCCGGAGGGTGTGGATCGGCAAACGGTCGAAGTTCTGGAGGAGAAATGGCCGAAATGGAAGCACGACTTCGCAAGAACCAAGAGTCTGCAGCTCTCGAGGTTGACGTTGGCGCCCTGGAGAACCAAAAGAGAGATGCTGATGCTCAAAGAACCATGAGGGTCCCCATACGAAATGCGCCCGCAAAGGGCAAGGGCGGAACAGTTACCAGACAGGTATTGGGAACATGCGTTCGCTGCGGATACATGTCCAGCCAAGCCATTTGTCAGGCCTGCACATTACTGGATGGACTGAACAAGAATAGACCACGGGTACAAGTTGGTGATACGAATTGAGTTAGCCACGAAAGATGCTTTTAAAAAGCCAAACGCCTGGTTGTTGAGATTGATTCTTTTTGTATGTAGCTGCTACAAACCGCCTTTGTAGTTCATCTCGCGGGGTATGCCCTAGGGCCACTGCTTCGCCTAATGATTTGATCCCCATCCAAAGTCCTGATGAATGGTACCGGGTGTTTAACTCATCCTCTCCTCGGTCTGTAAAGCATCTCATGTTAGACTTGTTAGACTGCGGGGGTGTTGGAGAATACGTACCCTCCATGGATTGTTCACTTCGAAGCCTGGTGGTGCTATCGGGTTGTCGGACTGGCCGCGCAGGAACCCCGTGAGCCTGCGGTCTCGGTCCATCACTGTAGCGCATCATGTCAGCAAAACGCGTCCCAAGTTGAAGCATTGCAGGTGTATCGCTGCGCTATCAGCTGTTGGGTTTCCCATACTTTGCTGTATCATAATTAGCATCTGTCCTGGCGAAGTGAAGAAACGAATGGGCAGCACATACCCTATCCCATTGGTCAATTGACCTCCTAGGCCTCTTGCCTCCGTTCGTATACCATCGGACCGTCGAGATACCGGCACCCGAAATGCCAAACATCTGTATCGATATTAGCAAATGGTCGATCGCGCGTGTCGAGGCTAACTGGGCGGTATCCTTACAGCCGTGATGATGGCATAGGGAATCAAGGTCTCGAAGGGAACAGGCATTTTGCCGGTCGAAATTTCTGGCCGAGCGATAATTAGCGGGCGAAGTGTTGCGTATCTGGTAGATGATCTCCTCACAGCTTAATTGACTGGCAGATGTTATACAAAGGTTGTTGACTTTGCTGTCGGGAGCTCTATCTTGGCTCGTCGCTGTGCTTCAATGGGTTGAGGTCAATTGAGCCGATCACCATAGCCACAGCTCCGGCATGACAGCCTCAGGCATCATTCAATTGGATTTGAGATGGCAGGGGTGTTGCCGTCAGGACCCACCTGCCCGCATGTCGCATCGGTGCTCTAGCGGGTCGCGACATCCGGCCAAATCCCCAGATAGATGAAAGGAGACTCATCAGCTCAACAATCACCTCCAGATATGGCTGAGCCCAACTTCAGCTCCATGAATCTCCATCCTGATAATTTGTCTTTTTAACGTGCCGGAGAGCACATTCTCTCAAACCACCGTGTTATTTATCGACAAGGCCCGCCGCTCGCTGTGGTATTGCGCGTCTTGTTCGCCAAGACGACGGCTCCAGCCTGGCCACGAAACGACTCGCAACTTCAGCCTGAAGCAAGCGCATTCTTTACACACTCACTGTATCTAGAAGCTACATGAGATCTCGGCAGGCTGGAATGATTAATCACGTCGGCAAAAGCATCACCGATCGACCCCACCGTCCCATCGAAAACGCGGCGACTCGACTAACTCACCCTGCTGCTGCCTGCACATCGAGGGTCTTTAACAATGGCCAGTGCCCAGCTAATGGAGGAGGAGCTACAGCATAGTGTGATGGTTGCTGGGGCTGCCGAGGTCGACATGATCGACTATGACGATACGGCAGTTGATGATGCCGACGGCGACGTCGACGAAGAGATGGAAACTTCGCACTTGGGTGACTCGGTTCTGGTGAACGGCAAAACAGACAAGAAAGGCTTGGTAGAAAGCGTGGAGCCCGACAATTACGACGATGCCGACGACGATGAAGAGGATGAAGATGACGAGGAAGCTGCCGAAGAATACGGGGAAGGCGAACAGGACCAAGATGATAGCGACCAGGATGACGACGAAGGCGAGTCAGACCGAGAAGATAGTGATGCGCCTTCAGAAGGCGACCATGAAGATGAAGACCTGGACCATGCAGCAGCAGATGGTCTTAGATCAGAGGACGACGCTGAAGAGGAAGACGAAGACGAAGGCGTTGGCGCCGTCAAGATCAAGCCAGGCGAGACAGATGACGAAGATGAAAGTGACGAGAGTGAAGGCTCAGCTGGCCACAGTGATAGTGCCGAGGAATCTGATGGCGAGGCCTCATGGGACGAAGCCGTGGAAAATGTCGAAGACGACATAGAAGACGAAGAAGATAAGTTCGACGAACTTGGCGCCCTTTGCATGTTCTGTAAGGAAGACGAGGATACGGGCGCATATGTTACCTGCAGAGAATGTGGGGAGAAGTGTAAGTGGCAACGCCCCATTGAGCCAACGCGATTCAAACTGACTTTGTTTAAGCACACGAGCACTGCGCCAAGGATAATTCCGCGTGGAGTGAAAAGCATAGTAAGTTGCCCCATATTCTATTTTAACAAGAGAGCCTAAAAAAAGGACCTAGATTTGCTAACCTTACCAGGTACCACAAAATGGAAATGTCCAGATTGCGCATCAACAGATCTGGCCGGCGAAGGAGATGTGGAGGAAGCTGAAGGTGTGGGGCTTGCTTGCTCTCCCATAACTACAGGATCGGCCTCTTCCACGCATGGCGGCGCAGAACCAAAGTCTGTTCATGATCTCCCAGTCCAAAACCACCTAGCAGCAGATGAGGATTCCTTAGACGGTTCTCGCGTGCTCAGGAAGCGCAAGACATCATCAGTGGAGGCCGACGAGGGCGTGATGTCGTTGCGTAAGCGGCGCAAGAACACATCGGAGATCCGAGGTCATGATGACGGTGCAACAGGCACCGAGGACCCTACAAGGCCTCAGTCGTCTCGGTCCTTGAGACCAAAGACGTCCGACTCTGCCCATGTCAGCATTGAGAAGAAAACTCGGGATATTCTTGTCCTAAAGCTCAAGGCCGATCCAGCTGAACTTAGGCGTATAGAGGCCCGACCACGACAGATTCCTAAGCGCCGTGGTGGTAGAACTGGTGGTCGCTCTGGTGGTCGCTCTGGTGGTCGATCTGGGGGCCGATTTGGCGGTCGGGGTCGCACAACACGGCCTCCGACTCAACCAGCTGTACAAAACTTGGTGGCGCCATTTTCAGCCCCGTTTTCTTCCTCGGCATTGTATCAGCCCTTCTTTTTTGACAAGGAATCAGAAGAGCTAAAAGGCAAGCCGTACGGCGGTATCCTCGACGAAGCCGATGCGGACACTAGCAAGACCTTTCCGCAACCGGAAGATCGCAAGCGGTTTGATGAAGCAAAACAAAAGGCGGAGGAGGAGTGGCGAGAGAGGATCCTCAAAATGCAGGCAACTATGACGGTGCCTGTCAAAAAATCAAAAAAGCCGTCTGGGCCGGCAAGCCAGATCGAATGCATCGAGTTTGGTGGCTGGGAAATCGACACATGGTATGCGGCCCCCTATCCGGAGGAATACAGCAGAAACCGGGTTCTCTACATTTGCGAGTTCTGTTTGAAGTACATGAACTCGGACTACGTGGCATGGCGTCACAAGCTCAAGTGTCCTGCGAAACATCCCCCGGGCGATGAGATTTACCGCCATGGATCGGTCTCGGTTTTCGAGGTCGATGGCCGCAAGAATCCGGTTTATTGCCAGAACCTTTGCTTGCTGGCTAAGCTGTTCCTTGGGTCAAAAACCCTGTACTACGACGTCGAGCCATTCTTGTTCTACGTACTGTGTGAGTATGATGAATTTGGCTATCACTTTGTCGGGTATTTTTCCAAGGAAAAGCGAGCAAGCAGTCAAAACAACGTCAGCTGCATCTTGACCTTGCCGATACATCAGCGAAAAGGATACGGAAACTTGCTTATCGACTTTTCCTACCTTCTCACCCGCGTGGAAAAGAAGACAGGATCACCCGAGAAGCCGCTATCGGACATGGGTTTGGTCTCCTACAGGAACTACTGGCGGCTGGTTCTTTGCCAATACTTTATCGACCACGTCCCCGAGGACAAAGAAAAACAGACTGGCCTCAGCATCAAGCAAATCTCTGACGACACAGGTATGACAGCCGACGACGTTGTCGCCGCATTGGAAGGTCTGAGATGTTTGGTGCGAGACCCACAAACCGAACTGTACGCCTTCAGGGTAGATTTACCTTTCTGCAAGGAGTATGTTCAGAAATGGCAGGCCAAAAAGTATGTGAAGCTCGATCCGCGCTATCTCACATGGACACCGTACGTCATGGGTAGAGGCAACGCGACGAACTTTGAGCTGGGCCCAGCTCTCAATGCCATCGCGCCCCGCGAGGATGATGAAGAGCCGAAACCCACGGACCCCGCCATCACCGTTCTTCCAAACGGGGAGACCTCTGTTGTGTATGCCGCTGTCACCACCAACGGTGAAGCGAACGGCGGCGGCGCCACGAATGGAGACCCTACCGTACTTCAGTCTACTGAAGCTAATGATGACATGGCGAAGCCAGCGGTTGAGCCAAGCGTCGAACTTCAGCCAAGCATCGAAGGTGGCAGAGAAATAAGCGTTGCAAAGGAAGTAATCTCCAACGTGGACAAGGAACTTCCCGAACGGAAATGGATGTCTCTTTACAAGGCAATCCCTCCAACGCGTTTCCAAGTGTTTCCTCCTATATCCCGCAAGGTTGAGCGACCGCGGGCGGCTGTTGTACGGATACCAGTTGCACAACCTGTGGCTCTTCCGCGCCCCAAGCCTAAACGTCCAGCAGGGCCACGTCGTTCAGCACCGGCAAAGAAACCAAAGAGCTCCACCACACGGGTTCGCAAGGCAGGCGGAACAGGCCGAGGACCTGGCAGATGGCCCAAGGGAACCAAGAAGAGCGATTACGGCAATGCTGACAGCGGGCCAGGACTACCTCCGGCATGGATTGCTGCCAGGCTTGCTGCTCAATCATCCAAGAATAATGGAGGGGAGGCAAATGCCACAGCAGACAGCAAAGAGATATCAGCTGCCAAGGTTGATGGTAAAGCTGAAGATACGGTACAAGTTCAGACGCCCATTGTCAAGGACGTATAGTGCACCAGTTTGTGTTTGGGACATCATCTATTATTTCATGGCGGGCGTTTAGCAGAGGCGTTCACCGAGATACCTTAATTTGTATTGCGTTATTCGGACATTGCTAGGGATTTTGGGGAAGCGGGGTTTTCTTTTCTGACAGTTTTTCATCTTACTTCAGTGTTGATATTAGGGTTTCTTACAACGCATCACCTTTGAAGGCTAATGGAGAAATTTCATGTTTTGCATTGAATTTTTAGAAGTATTCGCACCAGCTTAGGTACCTCTACCTATGTACCCTTTGTCAAAGCCTTGGCTATCAAAACGAGAACATGTGTGTTTTTGTCCTGCAAGATGGCTTGAACAGTAAGTACGTCATTGGGCCCGCAACACTAGGAGCACTACTTATAATGAGAATAATATTGCGGGTACCTTCTATTGTGCCTTGTATCATGACAGAATGAGACAAGGTAATGTACCCAAGGTACCTACCTACCTTACCTACTTACCCACTTGGGTAGATAGCTAAAGCAAAATGGCATTCTAGAATCTCAGTTGTCTCTGACTAGGCAGTTTCGATTTGGCGTTTGCGTTTATCCAATTTCAAATTGCAAATTTACCATGATGGAAAAATTAAAAATAGCCTACTTCCTATGCTTATTGCCAAGTGCATGAGAGACGAGTAGACCATTAAACCGGTCCCTGTTAGCTGATTGAGTGCTTGCACGGACCAATTGGAGCCAAACATCGGCTGTCCCCTCCAAACACCGCACGCACCAGACGACGCCTGTGACCAAGTTAACAACCTTGTCACTGCATTTGCCCAAGCGCCCCTCAGCTCTACCTTGCGACCGGCAGGTTTGGATGTAATTATGCAACGTAGCCGAGGAAAGAAAAAGAAACAAAAAAGTTCCTTTAGCACAAAATATAGTATCATTTGAATGTCTAAACTTTTTTCTTTCTCAAACTTCCTCTCACGTTGGCCACCAATTCAATCCCGTTGCCACTCAGCTGGCTGTACCTTGTGTGGCCCCAAAGAAACCTACCTATCCATGTCGGCAGCTGTCCCCAGACCTTGGCGATAAGATACCGACGACGTAACGCATTTCCAGTCTGAGCTTAGGTAGGGAACTGCGCCGCCACCTTACTTACCGTACGTACGGTATCTTACGTACACAGCCATCTAACTTCGGTCGGCCATCTTCAACGCCAGAAACGAACGACCATCACCATCATCAAATCGATCGTCTCTCCACCACGCCGCCGCGCCGCTGCGCACCACTTTCAAGATGTCGAGGGTAATGAGGAGTGTCAAGAATGTGACCAAGGGGTACTCAAATGTGCAGGTCAAAGTGCGCGAGGGTTGGTAGCTACCCAACGTGGACCCCTTTTTGGCGATGGAATTTCGACGCAGCTGACGACGACTCGACTTTTTGCAGCAACCAGCAACGACCCATGGGGGCCGACGGGGACGCAGATGAGCGAGATCGCTCAACTGACATTTAATTCGTATGCGCCCGGTTCCGATTGACATTAGTCGCCGCCTTGCCATTGTCGGCTCGGATGCTCACATGAATTGCGCAGGTCAACCGAGTTCTATGAAATTATGGACATGATAGATAAACGCCTCAACGACAAGGGCAAGAACTGGCGCCATGTTTTGAAGGCTCTCAAGGTCCTGGACTATTGTCTCCACGAGGGATCGGAGCTGGTGGTCACCTGGGGCAAACAGAACATCTACATCATCAGGACGCTGCGCGAGTTTCAATACATTGATGAGGACGGTAGAGACGTGGGACAGAATGGTGAGCGCTTTCGAATCCGTCTCCTAGCACACGCCGCGCCGGTGATAGGCGACTGACCACAATTACTTGCAGTTCGAGTTGCCGCCAAAGAGCTCACTTCCCTGCTAAATGATGAGGAGAGACTTCGGGCCGAGCGCAGTGACAGGAGGTCATGGAAGTCACGCGTCACTGGATTGGAGGAGTATGGGCCGCATCAGCACCCAGACCACCACGGTGGGCCTTCAGGGCGAGGCGGTCACCGCGAGCGCCCGCGCCACATGAACGAAGAAGACGACACCGAGTATAGACTCGCGATCGAAGCCAGCAAGCACCAGGAGGAGGAGGACCGAAGGAAACGAGAAGGTAGGCAGGGCCACGAGTCGGACGACGACGACCTTGCCAAAGCCATCAAGCTCAGTAAAGAAGAGGAAGAGCGCCGCCGAAGGGAGCTCGAGGTATCTGCGAACAACTCGTCCATCTTTGATGAGGATCTCATTCAGGTCAACCAGCAGCCACAGCCTACGGGATTGAACCAAGGCTACACGCAAGGGAATGCAGTCGACTTCTTTGCGAACCCCATTGACCAGAACCAGATGCAGACTCAGCCAACAGGATTCATGAACAATGCATACACGGGATTCCAGCCCCAACAGACTGGATTTCCGAATGGATACTCCAACCAAGGTTTCGACCCCTATGGTCAGCAGAACATGCAACAGCAGAATTTGCAGCCATTCCAAGCTCAGCCCACAGGATACAACCCATATGCCCAGCAACAGCAGCAGCCGCCGATGCCGATGCAGCAGCCAGAACCTACTCTCCAAGCCGGGAGCAACAACCCTTGGGCCACGAACAACAAGCCTGCTCAACAGCAGGTTCCCATGCAGACTGGGTCCAACAACCCATTCGCAGCAAAGCCTTCGCCCTTCAAGGCGAACTCCATGTCGACAATGTCAACACTTAGCAGCTTGCCTGAGCAAAAGACCCTTTCTTCTTTTAACAACACCAACCAAGCATCGCCGTTCCAACTGCAACAGCAGAACTCTTTCTCTCAGTCCTCATCATTCCCAGCCTCGCCGCAGCAGCAGACACCGCAAAAGGAACTCAGCGAACATGAGGCACGGTTGAACCAGCTCCTAGCTAATGGCGACGGCATGGACACTTTTGGAAACGTGGGGCAGACCCGAATCCCAGCTCAACACACCGCGCCTGGCACTTTTGTCAACAGTGCAGGTATAGGCGCTGCTCGACTCACAGCAGATGCCACAGGCAACAACCCTTTCCTGCGTACCCAATACACGGGAATGCCAAACATCACATACGGAGGTCAGCAGCAGCAACAACCGCAGATGCCTGCCGCAACCGGCCCAGCAGGCATGGGCATGGGTGCGAATGGCTTTGGTGGTATGGGGCAACAAAGCGCGAACAACCCGTTTGCACCAAGGTCACAGCAGCAGAATGGACAGGGTGATTTGATCCAATTTTAAGTCAAAAAAAGTATTCAAGAGGGGGGCCAGATAGCCATGTCGCTTTTGGCTTTGGTGCGATTAGGAAGTTTGTCAAATTTGGGCCATTGCAGCCATTCTTGTTGTTCTCTGGCGCGTAAAGATGCGATACGTGCGCTCTTGTGTATCTACTGCTTTCTCTTATTGCACAAGAGAGTCACCGGTATCTCTCGCCTCGCCGACAACCTACCTTCACTCAGTAGCCCTGGTTGGGGTTTACTAATTCGGTTGGCGTGAGCGCACTTGTTGAACAGGTACATTTTTTTTCTCTTTCACTCATGACGTAGCTAGCCTTTGATCGAATAAATCCCCTAAATCTTTCATCCGTTCTCCTAATCGGAAACTCAGCAAAAAAAAGAAAAAAGAAGTGTATATAGAATGAGGCACGTGAACAATGGCTAGTGTAAATAATCAAAGACGATTTGCGTATGATTCAAAACAGTTTCGGAAAAGTGCAGGTAACTGGGGCAAGTGGATAGTGGTAGTGTAGACAGAATAACATGAAGGGATTTTGAAGGTGGCTGGCGTTTGGCCGGAGGGCCAAGACACGCAAGTCAGGCTGAATCCAAGTCAATTAATCAGCACGTCTACCATTACCCAATCATAAGCTGTATAGCGCAGGCAGCAATGCATGCTCATGTGACGTCTCGATGTTATTACTAAGAGTCACAGCTGGTAAGATGTGCCTATTTAAGGGAAAGGATTTGCTCCTTGGTTCGATGTGAGGGACTCCCTACTTACTATTCAACATCTTTCACTACTAAATATCGTCGATGTGTACTTGACTACTATTATCCGTAGGCGTAGACTAGGTCAGATCCATGCTCGTTATTTCGAGGTCCAATCCAATCGTCTGTCCAAACGTCGATGCCTGAGGTGACTGCAGTAGAAAATTGGTGTAGCCCCACATACCCACAGTGACACTAAGTCAATTGGCTGGCATCAAGCTCTGGTGGGCCGTGGCTTTTTTCGCTCTGGAGACTTGACCATCACCATTTGGAAACACAAACTCCTGTCACGTTAGCGCAAAAAGGTCCAAAGGAGCCGCGTTCTAGTGGTCCTGTATCCACGACTTTACATCTATTTTTTTGTGTATTCCATTGTTTTCTCCTTTTTCGCGTCGAACACTTCGCTACCAACGCGATTTCGGTTTCTTTTATTCATATTGTCAGGACCTGCTCACTTTCGACCAGCTACCAGCCCCCTGTAGCCTGAGCTCAGAGCAGCCAAGGAAGAAAAAAAAAGTTCTACCTACCCGTTATCCTTGCAAGCCCGCGGCGACTTCCACCCACAAAGGGCGCATTCCTCGCCTGAAGGAGCTTACAACCTCATGACCACTGAGTTTGCGCTCCGATAGAGCTCCTCGCAGTCGGCTGCCTGTGTGGTCGATTCGGTAGCCGTTGCGATTTGACGCGTCAAGTCGCGCAATACTCAACTCTCCCGGCTCGGCACAATCTCAGATCTCAGTCACCCCAGCTACAAGTCGCGACAACCTCTTCGGCGCGTTTGTAGCTCTTGACCGCATCGGTCTCTGCCCGTCATGTCCTTCGGCTCGGGCGGCTTTGGCTTCGGCCAGAGCAACACCACCCAGCAGCCATCTGCCTTTGGTGGCGGAGCATTCGGCTCATCCAACACAGGCTCAGGTACGTTGCCCCGTCACTCCAACCCTTTCCCATTACCCCAATGCAGGAATTCCCCCAATCCCTGGCAAACAAAGAGCAGACTGGGCGGTCAACTGATGTAGTTCTCGCTGGACTTAGCTTTCGGCCAGAATAACAATACTACGTTCGGTGCCAACAATACCAATACCGGCGGCGGTCTCTTTGGCGGTGGTGCTGCTTCCACTGGCGGCTTTGGAAGCACAGGAAGTACGAAGCTTGCCTGGTTTTTCTCACGCGATTGTAATTGCGTCTAACTAACATCATCTTTGCAGGTGCGTTCGGTTCCAATAACACCACCAGCGCTTTTGGCGCGAACAACGCCAACAAGCCCGCCTTCGGCTCTACGGGCACCACTGGTGGCGGTCTCTTTGGTGCTTCATCAAACACCACTACCACTCCTTCGGCTTTTGGCGGATTTGGAAGCAGTACGACAGCCGCTCCTTCTACATCAGCGTTCGGTGGTGGCACCTCACTGTTTGGCGCCAGCAAGCCTGCGACCACTACTGGTGCTTTTGGCTCCGGCACCACAGGCACCACCGGCGGGTCGCTTTTCGGCGGTGGCAGTACAGCCGGTGGCGGCTTTGGCAGCACGACTGGAACTGCCTTTGGCGCATCAAACAACCCAGGCATAGGTACCAACATCGGCGACCCGCCGGGAACCAACACGGTTGCTTTCCAGCCGACAGTCGAGAAGGAGCTCAACAACTCAGCTCAGCAGAACTCGTTTCAAAACATTCTCTTTCAGGATGCGTACAAGAAGTGGTCTGCGGATGAACTGCGTCTGGTTGATTACAATCAGGGTCGGCGATATGGCAACGGTACCGGTACGGGGGCTTTCGGTGTGAACTCTAGCTTTGGGTCAGGAGGAGGATTTGGCACTAATAGCAATACAGGCGGCACTGGTTTCGGCACCACTACAACCGGAGGTGGTCTGTTCGGAAACAACAACACCCAGACGACCACTTCTGCATTTGGATCTCAACCGGCAGCAACCGGCGGCTTCGGCAGCGGCGGCGGCGGTCTTTTCGGTTCACAGCAGAACAAGCCTGCGGGTGGATTGTTTGGATCAAGCACAACCCAACCAACAGCACAATCGGGCGGCCTTTTCGGCGCCTCAAATACCTCCGCTTTTGGCTCGAACAACAATACGACAACTGGCGGCGGCTTCGGTTCAAGCACTACGACTACGGGTGGTGGTTTGTTCGGCAGCGGCGCCAATGCGAATGCCAGCAAGCCCGGTGGTGCCTTCGGATTTGGCGCCCAGCAGCCAGCAGCCTCCACGACTGGGAGCTCATTTGGCGGCACAAGTGCATTCGGCGGAGGCGCTTCCACTGGCACGTCCCTCTTCGGAAATAACAACAACCAACAGACTCAGCAACAAGGCGGAGGTCTCTTCGGCAACTCAGCACAAACCAACACCGGAAGCGCTTTCGGA
The DNA here is from genome assembly GCA_031306095.1 of Pyricularia sp. CD86. Taxonomy (NCBI): domain Eukaryota; kingdom Fungi; phylum Ascomycota; class Sordariomycetes; order Magnaporthales; family Pyriculariaceae; genus Pyricularia; species Pyricularia sp. CD86. Next base: position 13,950 of record JAVHJQ010003623.1, on the reverse strand, counting down.
AGTGGAGGCGCATTCGGAGCTCAGAACCAGCAGCAAGGAACCTCCTCGCTGTTTGGTCAGAACAAACCCGCTGGCGGCCTGTTCGGCTCATCCACCACTACCACCAACACAGGCGGAGGAGGCCTGTTCGGTAACTCCAACACCAATAACACAACCAGCGCTTTTGGGGCCACAAACAACACCCAGACGGGTGGCGGATTGTTCGGCGGCGCAAAGCCTGCTGCGACTACCGGTGGCCTCTTCGGCAACACGACGACCAACCAGCAAGGCGCTACCGGTGGTGGCTTGTTCGGTAACACGGGCGCAGCCCAAACCCAGCAGCAACCCGCTGCCGGTGGCTCTCTGTTCGGTGGTAGCTTGGGCCAGGCCCAGCAAAAGCCATCCCTCTTCGGCAACTCCCAGGGCACAGGCGGTGGCTTGTTCGGCAATAGCAACCAGCAGCAGCAGCAAGGCGGTGGACTTTTCGGGGGCAGCCAACAGCAGTCCACGCTGGGTAACTCGCTCTTTGGAAACTCACAGAGCCAAGCGCAGCCACAGGCCTTGACTACCAGCCTTGCTGACATGTCGGCCTTTGGAACAAGCTCGCTCTTTGCTGGCGTCGGAGCCAACGACGTTCAGAACCCTGGCCCTCTGGCAACGCCCTTGTCTTCGGCTAAGAAACAGCCTGCCAGGGCTTCGATTCTCCCGATCTACCGTCTGTCTAAGCCTCAGACACCCAAGCGAGGCTTTGGGTTCTCCTACAGCACCTACGGATCTCCTTCGACTCCTTCAAGTGCAAACAGCACCCCTGGTGGATTTGGTCAGAGCTTGCTCGCTGGCAGCCTGGGCCGCAGTTTGAACAAGAGCATCTCCACAAGCTCGCTGAGACGCTCATTCAATGCCGAAGATAGCATTCTCGCACCAGGTGCCTTCTCTGCTAGCACCGGGCCTAGGAATCATGGTAGCATGGGTAGAACGAAGCTGGTCATCAACCGAGATATTCGCAGTGATCTTTTCAGCACCCCTAGCAAGGATCGGCATCCACCCGAGCTGGTGAACCCTCGCAAGGTCAAGCGTGTCAGTTTCGATCCATCCACGGCAACTGCCGCAATTGAGCAGGGAGAATCCGCCTCTAGGGAAGAGACGCCATCAGGCAGTGCCGAAGATCTTGGCTACATTCGCCCCACAACCCGCATGACTAACGGCGTCAATGGCTCCTCGCAGTCGAACAATGCGGATGCCGCTCCAGAGATGGAGCAAGTCAAGGGTAATGAACTTGCAATCGTTCACGAGGAGGAATCGCCGCAACGAGCATCTGCATCCAACGGAGGTGATTCTGCAACCAGTGATTACTGGATGTCTCCCTCAAAGGAGGAGATCCAGAACATGAACCGGGTCCAACGGCAAAAGGTCACAGACTTCACTGTTGGCCGTCACGGAATCGGTAATGTTAGGTTCCGTGTCCCTGTCGACCTGAGCAATATCAACTTGGACGAGATCTTTGTCGAGTTGGTTCAATTCAGTCCTCGTTCGTGTACTGTGTACCCGAACCCCGCCAAGAAGCCAGCGATGGGCAAGGGACTCAATGTGCCTGCAGAGATCACTCTGGAAAACTCATGGCCGCGAGGCAGGGAGAAGCCTGGTAGCCGTGGTCACCAGAAGCACATTGAACGTCTCAAGCGTATTCCAGACACCGAGTTTGTCGACTACAATACGGAAACTGGTGTCTGGGTCTTCCGCGTGGAGCATTTCACCACCTATGGCCTTGATGACGATGAAGAGGACGATGACACCGAGATGAACCAGTCAGACGCTCAGTCCGGCTTTCAAGCGCGCCCCCGTCAGGGCCAGGCTTCAGACTACGATTCGATGGACACGACCGACTCGTACACCATCAACCGCCCACAGCGTCATGTTCCTGGAGCTTTTGACCCAGCTGCTGAAGCTGAAGTAATGGACGAGGTCGTCCCTGACCATCGCCTTTCTGTACGGCCTCCTTCGCCCACTACCACTTCCGATTCCGCATCCGATGATCTTGCGGCTGACCATGTCCAAGACCATGTAGACCTCGAGATGACCGTTGAGGACGACCTTGAGTCGCACGAGGCTGCAATGGCCCAGGTCACCCTTCACGATTCGACATACCCGCCGGCAGATGCTGTTTCTGTCATGGAGGCACCCGCTGGCATAATGAGGGCGAGAATGCGTGCAATCAGGGAATCGACAGCGCCTGCGCGTTACGAAGTGACTGGGGGCGATGACTGGATGGACATTTTGAAGAAGTCGGTAAACTCTGGCAGACCGCGTGACCGTGCGGCCCTGCAGATCTCACAAGAACTGGCTGTAAACAAGCACCCCGAACAGCCCGCCAGAGAGAAGTCCGGGAGTAGGAGGGTTGTATCCGATGGACGAGGCTTTGCCACAAGCATCGATTTGATGAACTCCTTGTTTGGAAAGGACAAGATCTCTAGAGCTGACGATGCGGCGGCGTTTGTGCAGCCGGCCAAGAGTTTTATCAAGGTCGGTGACACTGTCGTCTTCTAGTCCCCTTTGCCCATATTCCCTGTCCAACTAATTGCACCCCAATATATGCCCTATTCGTTTTTACATATGGATACAAAAAAATGTCTTGTCTTTTTAATCATGTAGCATGAAAAGGGGTTGAGCAGAAAAGAAAAGAGAGAGAGAAAAAAAAAGAATTACAGATTGCTAAGAATTTGCTTTTCCAGTGGCCGTATCAAAGACAACACCAAGACGGGGCGGCGGGTACCATGGACCTAGACGCCCGGCAACGTCAGCTTCGTAACTCCTTCAAGCCGAGATGGGGCCCAGACAACAAACTGCTCATGGCCAGGTCTCCGGGCTACAAGCAGCCTGCAGGTAACCTGCTCCAGATCAGCACGGGTATCTCGACACAGGCGCGTGAGGTCTGGTCCCTCAAACTATCCCACAACTCACCACAGCTGGGCGCGGAACCTCACCACCGATCTTGGATTGCCACTCGCATTGGGCCAGGTAATGTGCCCGAGGTCGTTCAGCCAGAGAAAGTTCCTCTCTTCAAGGACATTGTCAACGATATATCCAACACAACTTCCGCTACTAGCTACGAGGTTTTGGTATGGGAGTTAGCCAGCATTCTATTTGACCCTATCGAGGGCGCCAATGGGCAGCTCCTGCGGCGACGGAAGCTGTCCGAATTCTGGCAAAGGCTGGTACAAGACAAGACGTCGGTCGCTACCGCAGAAGCCAGCAGAAGCGATGAAAAGGCTTTCCTCTCCCTTGCTGGCCATCAAGTTGCCGACGCTTGTAAGCATCTCATTGATGGCAAGCACTACAAGCTAGCTACACTCACTGCTATGGTGGGCACGAGCGACAAGGCAAGGGAGGACATGGCGGAGCAAGTACAAGTATGGTACGACGGCGATGTACTCTCCGAGATTGAGAGTCCTCTCCGAGCCATATATGGTCTGCTTGCGGGCGACGTTGCTGTGTGCGAGGGGAAGACCGGAGCAGGCAGTGAGAATCGCCTCGATACTCTGATCTTGTCCAATCAGTTCGGACTTGATTGGCAGCAGGCGTTCGGTCTTCGACTGTGGTACGGTATTTCAACGGGAGATGATATCTCCAAGGCGATCGAAAAGGCCGACGAGGACATGGGCAAAGGATTAATTCCAGAGCCTCGGCCATGGTATCTGGACGAGGCGACGCGCGAAGACAAAGAGAATTCCGAAAACTCTCAAGATTTGATGTGGGGTTTGTTAAAGCTGTATGCCGGAAGGGCCAAGCTCGAAGATGTTCTTCGGCCTGAAAGCTGCTCGCCCTCCCACACCGACTACTCTCTATGTTGGCAACTTGGGCAGCTGCTCTCAGTCGCTGGCAAGACATCCTTCGAATCTAGTGCCAAGGCAGACTCCCTTACCGTGTCCTATGGTGCGCAGTTGATGGAGAAGATGCATTGGTCTCAGGCGGTTACTGTTTTACTGCATCTTTCGGACAGAACCTCACGAGCCAAGGCTGTCCGTGACGTTATCGCCCGTGTTGCTATGGAGTTCGCCAACACACCCTACAATGCGAGCGAGCAAAACCAACAAGGTGTCAAGCAGTTGTTGGAGCTGGAGCAATTCCACATTCCCAAGGCCTGGATCGCCGAAGCGTGCGCTCTTGCCTACAGATATCTCGCAAACGGTCAGGACTGCACGCATCCCGTCAACTTTGGCCTTGTCGTCAAGGAGGTGCGTTGCCTGGCTCTTGCAGAGCAGGCTCAAGAATTGCATACGGCTGTTGTGCGGAGACTAGACCCGTTGGCTATCCTACAATGGCACCCAGAACGGGATCTTGAACGCCTGGTACGATACCTACGAGCACGTCCTGTGAATGATGGGCTCGCAGATATCGCGGTACTTGCCAGCGTAAAGGGACAGGACACTAAGAGACAAGTGAGGTCTGCCTTTGACTATGACAGGTACCTTGCCATGTTGAGGAAAAGGTACGAGGAGACGGATGAGCGCGATGTTGTCACTCTTGCAGCATTGGCAACCTTGACTGAATGGGTAGAAAACAAGAGGTTGAACTTGTGAGCCCACAAACTTGGGCAGAGTTTGATGGTTTTGGGCGGTTTGCGGTGAGCTCATTTGTTAATGACGTTGAGTGCTTGGCAAGGCAGTGGGGAGCATGCTTGACAATGGTCACATATGGCTGCTGATGTGTATTGTATGATGTGATTGTGAGTGTGTGAATTCGGCAATGGGTGGGACTTGACTATACAACCATCGAGAGACATAAAACAAAAGTGCTCGATTTATTATTCCCTTGACATAGATTAGGTAGCTAGGTAGGCAATAAAAAACAAAAAAAAAAAAAGCCTTTAGTGGTTATTTCAACTGTTGGTATCCTTTAGCATGTGCGTATGTTTTTTTCTATATAGCAGTGTAGTTGTGTGCTTGTTTGTGGCAATCATGTGCAAACATCCAATCGTCCTTCCAACTAATGGAAGGGAAGGAAGAAGGAAGCTATAGTAGGCAGTGAGGCTTGCGAGGGATTTTACTATGCACATGCACTCACTCATTGACTGAACTTTGGATCCGTTACGTCCATAGTGGCTGCATTTTGTTGACTGGCAGCCAATCAGATCACCGTCCAAACATGATCCTGTGGAGCTATCTATGCTGTGGATCAAAAAATTTAGCTCCAAAGTCAGGAGCACCCTGTTTCCTTGCCGAATTCGGGGTGGGAAAACTCTGGGGAAAATGTTTTTTGTCGTTGGTCAGCGTCGATAAAGCCTTGACAACGCTGCTCGTTGAAAAATTTACATCATGTGCCCAGTTATTGCAAGATCGGCGTCGCCTTTTTTGAGGAAACGGCCTTTTGTGTTGTTAGACCGGTAGATTTTTTTTCGTTTTCGCTCAAATCTTATACCCCCCTTCCAACGTTGCATCCCCTTTCCCCAGGGCCGAGAGAACGAGTCGAAACCATGTGTGGTGTATCTGCGCTCCTTGTAGGCCATTTTTTTCTAACCCCTCCCCCTCCAACAAAATAACAAGAAAAAAAAAATAAGGTCCATGTTACTTTTGCCGACGCGCCTCGCGCAAAAAAAATAAAAGACAGAACGCGCCACAAGGCGCAAATACCCGGCGAAAAGCAACTTCAACGCTAACCTTTACATGTCTTGAGGGGAATTAGTTGGGCGACACAAAAGCCCAGTCGGCCGCCGTCGACCTCCACGAGTCTTTGTACTTTCTTCAGCACGTCAGTAAACCTCCCCGCGGCGATCGACCTACTATCCCGTGAACCTTTTGGCAGTCTATCCTAGACATAGGGACGGTTCCTGCAGATGGCTGTTCTTTTTGCTCAAAACTTTGAGGGAGCAAGTGCGGATTCGCTGACGCTGGAAACACACAGCGCGGGCAAGATGCTGCCGGTATTGCCGTGTGCCAAGGCGGCAGGGTGTATCAGTGCAAGGGCAATGGTATGGCCGCCAAGGTGTTTGACGAGGGCCGAAAGACGGCCGACCTGCCGGGCTTCATGGGCATCGCCCACTTGAGATACCCCACTGCTGGAACTTCGTCGGCGTACGTGCTGCCACGTCCTTTGTTGCTCCCATCAAAGAGGCCCATCTCTCGGGGATGTTGGCGTTCCTGACACAATCGGCACCCGTGCACAGGTCCGAAGCCCAGCCTTTCTACGTGAACTCCCCGTTCGGTCTATCCATGAGCGTCAACGGAAACCTTGTCAACAGCCCGGAGCTCATCAGCTTCCTGGACCGCGAGGCTCGCCGTCACGTCAACACCGATTCGGATTCGGAACTGCTGTAGGTCTCGTAATGACGTATGAGGCCGGTCAGGGAACGGGTTCTTGCTGACCAGATTGCCACTGCACCCAGGCTCAACGTCTTTGCGCATGCCCTTTACGAGCTTAACAAGGCCAGAGCAAATGTGGATGATGTGTTTACCGCTCTTCGCGAGGTTTATGCGAGGTGCCACGGCGCTTTTGCGTGCACGGCGATGATCGCAGGATTTGGTATCCTTGGGTTCCGGTAATATTCACCTGAAATCCGGATCGTAACTGAAGTCAGCAGCACGACGGTTCTGACCATTTACCCCTGATAGTGACCAGAACGGCATCCGCCCACTCTGCCTAGGCTCCCGTCCGTCGGCGACTCTGGAGGGCGCTACAGACTACTTCCTGGCTTCTGAGTCGGTTTCCCTGACCCAGCTGGGCTTCAGCAACATTGTGGACATTCTTCCCGGACAGGCAGTTTTCATCCGTAAGAACGGTACCCCCGAGTTCCGCCAGATCGTGGAGAGGAAGTCTTACACCCCAGACATCTTTGAGTTTGTATATTTTGCCAGACCCGACAGCCACATTGATGGAGTGTCGGTACACCGCAGCCGGCAGAACATGGGCTTGAAGCTGGCCAAGAAGATGAGGGAGACGCTGAGCGAGCAGGCAATCAAGGAGATTGACGTCAGTAAGTAAATACCCTGGCTGTACTGATCAACTCGACCCTGGGTAGACGCTAATCCTGGACTCTTTCCACAGTAATTCCCGTTCCCGAGGTACGCAAGTGTTCTCGTCGTCGTCAGCTCGTACTAGCGCCACCCGGGTGGACCACGATTACTGACTTAGCCTCATGTTTTAGACAAGTAATACTTCGGCAGCTGTACTGGCTACAGAGCTGAGCAAACCCTTCTCCAATGCTTTCGTCAAGAATCGCTACGTCTACAGGACATTTATCCTCCCTGGTCAGCAGGCGCGGCAAAAGAGTGTCCGTCGCAAACTTTCGCCCATCGCATCCGAGTTCAATGGCAAGGTTGTGTGCTTGGTGGACGATTCGATTGTGAGGGGGACTACCTCGCGCGAGATTGTTCAAATGGCGAGGGAGGCTGGTGCAACCAAGGTTCTTTTCGTCTCATGTAGTCCCGAAGTGACACATCCCCACGTCCACGGTATCGATCTTGCCGACCCGGCCGAGCTTATCGCTCATGGAAAGACGAGGGAGGAAGTCGCCACGCTCATCGATGCGGACGAGGTTGTATATCAATCTCTCGATGATCTCAAGGCCGCATGTTTTGATGCAGCTGGGCCCAACAACGATGTCAACGATTTCGAGGTTGGTGTCTTCTGTGGCAAGTACAAGACGGAGGTTCCGGAAGGCTATTTTGAGCACCTCAGCCGCGTCCAGGGCGCGAAGAAGAAGGCCAAAGCCGTTGCAAACGTTGCCAGCAGCGGGCCAACAAACGATAATCGAAACGGACTAATGAGTCCTGAAAATCGGGAAGACATTAGGTGAGTCTTAAAGCACACTTTTCTCGACCGGACAAGACGGTGACTAACCGAACCGCCATGTAGTCTTCACAACTTCGCAACCAAACCTTGAAGGGTGTTGAATGAGGTGATGGGATGGACTGGCTTCAAGGTTGGGTATTCACGGTTTGGCTTGGATTTATTGGGCAAATAATCCGATCAATATGATATCTACTTGTCATGGCGCATAGCAACCTCTAAATGATAGCTTAGCCACAACTTGGTCATTTAGGGAGCAGGAAAGCGTTTTCCCGGGCCGTACTTCAGCCAAGGAGTCACGGGTGAACAGCGTATATTCGTAAATCTGTTCCCAGTAAATAATTAGGCATGAGACCTTGAAAGAACGAGATATACATGGTGGTAGTACAGATTCCGACAACAGTGACGCCAACATGCCTTTGTGACATGCAGCTTCGTAGTGCCTATTTTTAGTCATGGTTTAACCAGCGCCACATACACATCTAAACATACACCCTTTGCACCACACAATTACCTTTACAAATCGTTCCCAACCCATACACACAAGTGA
>JAVHJQ010003612.1:0-14281 GCA_031306095.1 Pyricularia sp. CD86 | reverse complement strand
GGTAGGTTCTCACCCTAGGTATAAGACTTTGACAAGTCAAACATTTAGATGTAGGCTGGAGGAGAAAAAGATTTTTGTATCAAATACATGTATCATCTGAATACCTAACAGTTCATTCGCTTGTCTCTCTGCAACAATATGCAGTTTTTTTTTCTTTTTTTTTCTTGTTTTCTTTTTTTCTTTTTTACTAATGCCTAACCTTTTGGTCCTGAAGTGTCTTTCGAAGTTGTCAGTTGTCTGAGACAGTAACCCATGTGCTGGCGAGAGTATCATCAAGTACTGAATAGCAACAAGCGGGCTATAAAGTGAGCCAGATAATTTCTGCTGCGACTTGATTGTGAAGCGTATGCTATGTTTGCAAGCTGAGAAGAACAGGTATGAGATATTCTTATATTAAAGCCCGAGTTTCCTCACTCCATGTAATAATGCTCTTACCCATGTCCACGAAACGTCAAGTCAACAACCAAGCTGGGTGCAAAATTAGATTGCAAGTTCTTGATACATATTTGTTGAAGGAGACTGCGTCGCAGACACCATACTATTCTACATTTCTTTACTCCTGTCACGAGGACACACCGGGCATCCACCCTGTATCTTGTCCTTCAACAACCTGGCATGTGTGACCTTGGATCTGACGTGAAGTCGTCCGCCAACCGTCTCTGTCGCCCGGAAAGAATCCCCGTTCAGCAAGCCCTCGCTTCCACCATTCGGCTGATCCGGATTAATCATCTCCAACAAGTGTGAGAGGTGGAAAACATGTCCACATGCAAAACCAACAAGTGTTTCCATATCCCACTCGTTGAAAGCCTCTAGACACTTGGGGCAGTGTCCAGGCGTCCAAGATTTGAGTACTTTGGCCACCGCTCCAGATGTCTCAGGATCGGCAACTGGTGCGGAACCTTGTGCAGATGCCAGAGCCTTGTCCAGAGCCGCTGCTGCTGCGTCTGCTACGTTGTTTCCGCTGCGCCCAATTGTGTTCGCGTCCATCTGTGTCTGGTCCAGTGACGCGACTTCAAATTTGACGCCGCGTCGTTGACCGCTGCGCAGCGTAGCCTGAGCCCCAGAGACTTCGGAACGCAGGACGCGAGCGACTCCCGATGATATGCTGTGCTGTATCTCGTGCTCCTTCATGATGTGGGTTAAGCCTTCCCGCAAACCTGGAATCTCCAAGCCCTCGGGGATCCGTCGTACAAGTGTGATAGGGTCGATCGCCGTTCCGACCTCTTCCAATAGTGCCCGGATAAATCGTGGCTTGTCCATACTGTAGTTGAGCAGGTCCTCCCACAAGTCCGGATCGTCTTGCGTCTTGGCAAAAGCGATTGCACGGCTGACGTCGGCGAGCCGGTCGATGATGAGATACAATGCTCGCTTCATTTGACCAGTCTTTGCGTACAGATACACCAACTCGGGGATGAAGTTGTGCTCCTCACACACCTTTTCTGCCTTCTCAAAGGAGTATGACAGTGAGTGCTCGAGAAACTCCATGAGCAATGAGCGATCATAAGTCGCAAACATTTGCACAGCAAGGTCTGCGAAATCATCGACGAGCGACCTGCTATCGTCAAGCATTCGTTCGCGAGCCTCAGCCGCACCCTCTTGTCGATGAGGAGCGACTCCCTGCCCGGTCCACAAGCCACGAATGTAGAAGAAGAGATAGGCGTGCAGGTCCTCCCGCTCTTGTAGCTGCGAGACCACAACCTCGGGCTTGACCAAGCCATTCTGTGCCTCATCAACCAGCAAAGTGATAGCTTCAGAAGTCGCCGCTTCCAGCTCCTCGAGGCTCATCTTGGTCTCCATACCCGAAGGTAAGCGCAGCAAGATAAAGCTGGGAATGTCGTCCACTACTGCATCGGCAAGATGACCTTCCCTGATGAGACGGAATGCATTTTCTGCGTCCTGGAGCCGGATGTTGCATTTCAAGGCTTCCCGCAGACGCCCATTGGCTTCATGTAGTCGAGCTAGGCTTTCCATGACAATGCGCCAGTCACGTCCTTTCTCTCCATCTTCAACACTATCCTCCCTCACGTCGCGGTATTTGAGTTGGTTTTCCAAAGTTGTGGCAATGGTGTTGGCATCAAACAGCTCCACAGGCCAGCGGTCCAGCAATTCCCGGAAACGTGGCTTGTCTTCTCGCAGATAGTGGCCAAGCATGACCTCGTATACCGAGCCATCTATGGGTGGACGCATCGGTTCAGTCGGTACATAGTTGACTATCTCGTCAAACTTGTCGGCCCCCGCAAATGTCCAGATCCACTTTTCCCAGCGTTCAGAGTTTCCTAGCACTTTCGCTGCAATCTGGCCTGCTTTGACCCAGTCGTTGTCCTCGATGAGGTCCTGTAACCATAACTCGCCGATCCTCCTCTTTTCCCTGGCGACTGAAGAGTTGAACGCTCGGCTTGCCGCATCTATGGTGGATGTACTATCGTCAAACAAGTCGTCCGAGGTTTGGGTTGACCTCTCGGCGGTGGGCGTGGCAGCCAGATCAGAGACGCTCGGTGAGGTAGCCATGATTTCAGGATGTTCGTCAAGTAGCTCCCATGCGGCTTGGTACTCCTGATGTTCCACGAGCCACGTGAGATGGTCTCCCAAGTCTCTTTTGGTCGCCAAGACACAGTCGTATGGACTGTGCATAAATATCTTGGGACCGGGAGTTTCCAGCGACGGATGTACTGCCTGAGTCTGCAGTTTGAAGGAAGCTCTGATACTACTACCCGCCATGCTGACTTTTGAGCCCGAAGTGGCATCGTTGCTGTGGCCACTCCGTATGCTTGCTCCGGAGCTGAACAACATTTTTGGGTTGATAGCAGCATTCCACATATCTGTTCCAAACCCTGCCAGTGCTTCCAAGGCACTCTTTGATTGAGCAACGGCCTCCTGATTTTGTGCAGGTAGCACTCCTAAATGGTAGTCGCTCGCCGACAGCCGCTCATATCGGCTGATGCTGAGACCATCCTTGTATATCTCTGATTGCGATTTCAAGTCGATCAGCCTCAGCTCTGGGGGTTGGTTGTTTTGCCTGCGTCTGATTCCTCCCGACGGCTCACTGCTGTTAGAGGCAGCCGACAGTCGTGAACGGTGACCTCGAGATTGTGTTGGTGTCTTCTCCCCGTCGTCGTCCTCGTCTTCATCTTCATCCTCCGGTAAACAGTATGCGAGAATAAGCAAAAGGCTTTGGGTATATAAAGAAATTCCAGAAATGATGCAGTCCATGCGAAGTCTGTATAAAGAGTAGTCAGCTTCTCAACCCTCTTTACAATTGGGTGGTCCTGATGGAGTCGTACTTTTGATGTATTTCAGCTCTGCCCACGGACTTTTCGCCCGCGTTTTTTCCCACACCCATTCCTCCAGGGTGAACGTGGATCACCCATATCGTACCTCCCCAGCCAACCACTAGTTTCTCGATAGTCTTGTCATGCTTCGACTGCTGTTGTTTTAACTTTGCTGCTGCTGGCGATAGAGGACCAGATAAGGCTTGGTCGCTTCTACTCTCGCCGACAAAGGTTGTGTCCGGGTTGTCATCAACCTCAACGGCCTGCTCATCCATCCATTCAGCCCGACCTCTCCATGCGCTTGCCATGGCATCCCACTCTGAGGACTGTGGCCGGTCAATGTGACCGATGCGCTTCCACGCATCGTCTGCATCTGCGCTATCCAGTTTAATCTTGGACCTCATGATTTTGATGCCGTGTTCGTTCAACCAGGCAACGTACTTGCCAGAGAGTGACCATTTGATGGTGCTGATGGTACCCTCTCCCGAGTGAAGCACAGTATCCTTGCCCGCATTACCGGCTAGACCTATGGAACCCAGCCAGCTCGATGCCGTCGCCGCAGCTGTACCTATCGTCGTAGAGTTGCTCTTTCCCGTCTGTCCACCAACAGTAAGGATTAAGCTCCCAGCGAGGCCCCCTGAGAGATAGGTCTTGTCACTTTTGTACTCGGGAGATAGCGCCACTGCCTGAACTGGTCGCGCAAAGTTGCGAAGTTGTACATCCCTTCTCTCCATGAGCGACTGCACGCATACGTTCCCATCAACGGACGACGTAGCGATATGGATATGGTTTGACGGCATATTCGGAACCGGAGGAGCTTCTCTCGGTTTCCTGGACGCTGCGGCGGGAGACGCCTCTGAATGTTTTGATGCTGGCCGGCGCGAGCTGGCGGCTTCGTTGGTCTGTGGCACGGTTTTGAGAGCATCGGGTCTAAGGGATGAAACTGGAGGAGGACACGGTGAAATTGAGACCGAAGTGACAGATGCAGAGTGGGCATGATATACGAGTAGTGTTTGGAAAGAAGGCAGTTGCACAACATGCTATGTTCTTGTCAGTAAGCACATCGCCTAGACAATACACGGGGAAGCACCTTACAATGTTGCCGCTATGTGTGCCGATAATCTACACAGCGCAAAAGGGTCAGTCAGCGACTCGTCACACAGAAGAGGACATAACTACCCCGGCAGTAATATTCGCATTACCATTTTGTCGCCCGCAACAAGAAAAGAACTTGTGGCATCACCATTCTTGTACACAGCACCCAGATTCTGTGTCAACCGAGTGTACTTCAACCGCGGCTCCTCCTCTTCCTCATCGTCATCCTCATCTTCATCCTCGCCGTCTTCATCATCCTCTTCCTCCTCACTTTCGTCGCCATCTTCTTCGGGATTTGACGGGACGACTCTGTTGAGCGCGCCTTCAGCGGCGCGTCCGTCGCTCGCAGTAACATCCGGAGGTTGTGATGGGGTTTGTGGCGACGAATTGGTATGGTCGCTTACTGACTGCTTGCCATTATTGACATTGGGAGTCTCCTCGTCGGACATGGCGATTGCGAGACCAGACACAACCGCTGCGCATGGCGTAGATTCAAACTATTGTTGAGATGAAGCCCTCAACGGACAGAGCTCGACTACGTCAAGACAGCCAACCTACCGAAGGAGCTTGGGATGGTACCTTTGTAGCGACATTAGCAGCTATGCTAGTTCTAGATCACTGGCCGAGGCCCGAAGCTACGTCACGGCCCAAGCTGTGCGTGCCTCAGGCGTAAGAATCCACTAAAGTCGCGCCTGTCCAGGGTCGCAACCAATCATAGTGTACCCCGCCAACCTTATTCATTGGGCAGCTGCAGGGTCAGGGTCAGGGTCAGGGAAAGCGCGTTGTGGAATTGATCAGATTGTTGTGCGATGCGATGTTGACGCGAACTGGGATGCAGCGAGCTTTCCAATCGAGCTGGCAATCAGGTTCTTCTGTATCAACAAGCTTCAGGCTCTCGACAGGGTCTTCAGAAAGCTCCAATCAGCCCTGCAGCATATTGTGATTGACCTACCTAGTCTGCAAGGCGTCGTTTGGCTCTCCACACACAGGGTCTATTCTCAAAAGCAATTATTCTAGCAAACTCCAGAGGCATCGCTTCGACGCTTGTAGCTGCTCGTGTACCCCTCCTCGGAGCCCTGCTCAGCTGAAGCTTATGGAGCCCATCAAGGCAAGATGGCTTCGGTGACCTCGTTCGGGATTCACCAGCCAACAGGACTAGGTCATGCCATCAGCGAGAATATTTTGCCGCCCGGCCCCTCGCCAGACCTATACAGCTGGGAGATCTTCCCAGACACCTCCCAAAGTGAGCATGATGGCGAGGATGAGCTTTTGGTCACCAAAACCACCGTCCTTTGGTCTCGAGGTGGTATCTTCAGGAAGAGCTTCAATTTTGCAGCCGAGAGCGAACCAATAAATCAAGCTCTGATTACACAGTTTCCTACTCCCGAAGGAGACGCGGGCACCTCGCCTCCCCACCATGGCGAACCTACACAAGACAAAGCTCCGTCGCTGTCCAAGGCACTTGTGGTGTTTCTCAAGACTCAGGCTCACATATTCTTCCTATCTGGTACCAGCCATGTAGTTCACATGCCCTTCGAGGTCGAGTGTGCCTGCGCCGCACCGGTCGGAGTTATTATCCAACGCAAGTCTCAAGCCGACAACTCCTCACCGATTGCTCTCAAATTCCCTCGTGTGCCGCCCAACTCGTTCATCTCGCCTCATGTTTCCCCGGTTTCCCAGCGAACCACGCAGCTGCAGTTTTCGACCGAAGGCATGGGGAAGCCCAAGACCTTGCCCCTCAGACTGAGCTCCACGCTAGAAGATCTGCTGGAACCGGGGATGCATATCAACGAGTCACAGTGGCCTCGTTTGGTGTGTCTGACAGATCCCTTCTCGGAGCTCGGTCTGGTAGTCACGCAGCCGGACAAGTCCATGAAAAGCTACAAGCGGAGGAGTACCCCGAAGACCCCCTTTCTGGACCCGGCAGAGGAAATCTTACATATCGAAACAGTCAGACAGCCTGGCCAGTCGGCATGTGAAGATACAGAAGACTTGGTTCTGGCTATAACTGTCAATCGCGAGGCGAGCAATTACACCATCTGGAGGTTAACATATCTAAAGCCTGACGACATCCTCACACGACGCGCGAAACCCAAGCCAAGTGGGGGTCGCCGGAGGAGTTCGATGCAGCCGGGACTTAGTGGTGCCACCAGTCCTGTCAACACAAACTTCCGCGAGAGCATCGGGGCTCAAATACCTATGAAAAAGACCAGGAGGAGTGAACGTGTTGAAAAATCGTTAGAGCAAGCCCTCTCAATGGATGGTGATACAGGAGGCGAGGTGACAAGGCGCCAGTCTCGTCGCGTCAGCTCTCTCCTCGCAAGAGCCGACCTCTCAGCATCGCACGAGCGTGCGTCATTTGCCAACGAGTCAATGATTACCCACCCAGGTGGCCGGAGAATAGATTCCCGCAGCAGTTTACGAGGCCGTGCTAGCGGCAGTTATATGCCTTTAAACGTCAGCGGCAGTTACAGCGTAAAAAACAATGGCTTCTTGGAAGCACCTACTTCTGACATATTAGAGTCTTTACGGAGTGGAGGTGACTTTGATGGATTCCAGAACATTGGGTTGGATGATCTAGACCTCGTTGATGGCCTGTCCAAAGAGATTCACATGAACAAGATTCACAGCATTCCTATGGACAACAATAATGTTCGCTATTCCCTATCGAGTCTTCCGGCTCGAAATCAGTGTAAAGTTTTTGTCGTCGTCGGTCCACCGTTCGCAGTCGACGAGGATAACCGCACATATCTTTTGATTGGTATCCAGGACCCGGTCGACAAAAGACTGCAGCTGCAAGCACTTCATGTGCAGACGCGAAAACAAAAGATTAAACCAAAGTCGGCCATCAAGTCCGGGGCCAAGCGGGCAGTTCCTCCGGATTCGGACATGGTGATAACTTGGGGCCCTTTGCGGAGAGCGCAAAGTGTTGTGGACTCTTGCAAAGTTATAGACGGCGATCAGTCTATGATCCTGATACTGTCAGAGGACATGGCCGGTGAACGCGAGCTGAGCATACAAGGTCCATGGAGCGAGCTGACCAAGGTCACTCTACCCCTTCTTTACTTTGATAACATTCACAGTCTTGAGTTTGCTGGTCGGTACGACGACAAGAAACGGAAGGGAAGGAGGTCCATTGGCGTTGGTCTTTCAGGTGCGCAGCTAGAGGCGGTTTGCCATAGCAAGGCACATGGTATGGTCGATATCCGCGACAAGGCTGGTACTTTCCATCGCATTCAAATCAAGCTCGAGCCTACAGTACCTCAAGCTCGACAGCTGCTTGACGTCTGCCGCAGCATCTTGCCAGATTCTCATGGAGAGCGCATGCTAGCTGGCTGGTGGCATATTATGCAATGGATGGCCGAGAATCATGAGGGCCAAGTTGCTAACGCTGAATGGTCTTGCTGCGTCATTGAGCTTTTCATTTTATTCCTTGCGCTCGACCCAGTAAATGTCTCTCAAGAACGTCAGGGTGAACCTCGCATCACCAGAAATTACACATCAGCAAACAACTCTAGCAAATGGAATCAGATGCAGGAGTTCGAAACTCCCCGCTCCCTGGTCTCTCCTGCATGGATGCAATCAAAGGGCTGGCGTTGGCTTCTAGAAGAGCCACAATATGCATCGCTTGTAACGCAGGATGGTAGCCGGTCGAGCATTCGGGGAAATGATTTCATTGAGCAGCACATACAACTCGCGAAAGAGTTCATGGCTAGTGCGACTGGTGTTCAGCTGGTCGGAAAAGATGGCTATCTACCAACCGCCACTGGGCGCAGTCTTGAATCGAGAAGAAGCGCGGCTTGGAGCATTATGATGGGTCTTCATCTCATACTCGAAGAGAAGAAGTTGAACACATTGGACTCGGAATCTGTATTCCCAGGCCCTGCTGATATAAGAGTAGTTGCCTGTCAGATCGCAAGATGGCTGAAGTGGCACGATTTTGTGCAGCTTTATGAACTTGGCATACAGGCCGGAGTTGACTCTAGTCGTGACTCAGGTAAGCGGGATCGTCTGTCCGAGAGTCCACTAATGAAATGCTCTTCTAACCTTGACTTTACGTTGCAGACTTGGACTTGAGCCCTCCCTTGCCAAAGCCTGAGAAGATTCCCTCGATACTTGACTGGGTACAACAACAGCTCGGCGGTATCCAGGGAGAACCCTTCCCAACTCTCGCGGACGTTTATTCGACTGCAACGCAGAGTCACAAGGACGGTTTAGATGACCGCAGGTGGAGCAACATCACCCCGCGGACTCTCATGCTGCGGGACTTTTTCAGATCTCTTGCTTCTACAAGAAGCCATGCCGAGACCGTGGAGACTTTGCACAAATGCGGAATCACTGGTGAGGTCTTGGAAACTCTACCCGAGGCTATAGCTACGCCGCTTAGAGATGCCATATCCATGTGTCAATCCCACCCTCCACAGCATTGGCCAAAGGAACTCCTTGAACTGGTCAACCGGACTGATATTAGCTTAATTCTTCAGCCGGATAGGCTGTTCCGAGACACTGTTCTCTGTAATAGTGTAAGTCCTTGGGACCCAGCCTCAAAACTTTCCATCAATTCTTGCCCACTTACTTACACAAGCATACCAGAATCCATCACATGTTGCTCAATGGGATCTGCAGCTGATTTGCAGGAACCTGGAAGATTTCAGCAGCCAGGGTCTGGAGGACGGCGAAGGTAACGAGCGTCAAGCAGTTGTTCGCGCACTGTTCAAAGAGGACCGCCGTCTCAACGAGGCCCAGAACCTGTTGTCTACCAACAAACCCCGGGTTCTACGGCTCGAACCAAATCCCAAATGGACAGACGCAGAATACCTCGAGAAGCAGAAAGAACTCGTGACTACGATAGCGACGGGTACACTCGCAATACCTGCCGGGCGAGGAATGCTGTATTACTCATTGCGCTTCCCACTCTTGACACAGAAATTCCCAATCAGTGGATTCCAGTTAAGCTGCAATATCAAACCGGCAAATGTTTCTGTCAGCGTGGACAAATCCCTGTTCACCGAAGAGAAGGTTAACTGGGCCTTCTTCCATCAAGGAGTAGCTGCAGGACTTGCTATATCACCCCAGGCCAAAGGGATTGATACCTCATGGATTCTCTACAACAAGCCAGGCAACGATTTGAACCATAGACATGCAGGTTTTCTCTTGGCCCTCGGCCTCAATGGGCACCTCAAGTCAGTGGCCAAATGGGTGGCTTTCAAGTATTTGACACCGAAGCACACTATGACTTCCATAGGGCTGCTTTTGGGACTCGCAGCGTCCTATATTGGAACCATGGATTCTCTGATCACTCGACTTCTCTCGGTTCACGTCACAAGGATGCTCCCACCAGGTGCCGCAGAGCTCAACCTGTCTCATCTCACTCAGACGACAGGCATAATGGGAATTGGGCTATTGTACTGCAACACACAGCATCGTCGAATGAGCGAGGTTATGATGTCAGAGATCCAGTACATTGATGACGAGGATGAGGAAGATCCTCTGCGAAACGAGGGTTACAGGCTGGCGGCCGGTTTCGCCTTGGGTTTCATAAATCTAGGCAAAGGAGCTGATCTGAAAAGACTACACGACATGCGTCTGACAGAAAAGCTGCTAACAGTGGCGTCCGCTGCAAAGAGGGTCGAAGTGGTCAATGTGTTAGATCGATCAGCTGCCGGCGCCGTCGTGGCCCTAGCGCTCATCTTCATGAAGACAGAAGACCCGATCGTTGCACGCAAAGTGGATGTCCCGCATTCGGTCTTGCAGTTCGACTATGTACGCCCAGATATGCTTCTCTTGCGGACTGTCGCGAAGAACCTGATTCTCTGGAGCAAGATCGAGCCGTCGATCGACTGGGTGGATGGCAACCTCCCTGCCGAGTATCGCAAAAAGCACCATTCTTGGCCGCAGTCCAACCTCAAGAGCAGCGATCTGCCCTTCTTTGCCATCATGGCAGGTCTTTGTTTTTCCATGGCACTGCGCTACGCGGGCTCTGCTAACGAGCGGGTCCGTGATGTGCTGGTCCATTACTTGGATGGCTTTCTGCAACTGATGCGACAGCCGGCGACCACTTTTGATGCACAGATGGCAAGGGGCAACGCACGTATGTGTGTCGATGTCCTTGCCCTTTCCTGTGCAACCGTCATGGCCGGCACAGGTGATCTCACGGTCCTACGACGACTGCGATTACTGCACGGCCGCGATGATGCTCACACGACTTATGGAAGTCACATGGCTGCCCATCTTGCCGTTGGCGCTCTTTTCCTGGGCTGCGGAACTATGACGTTTGGTACGAGCAACCTGGCCATTGCGGCACTCCTTGTCGCTTTTTACCCGCTATTTCCAGCGAACGTGCAGGACAATCGGTCCCACCTGCAGGCTTTCCGCCACTTTTGGGTATTAGCTACAGAGCCGCGATGCCTTGTAGTGAAGGACATGGCGACGGGCCAGCCGATTTCCGTACCCATCATGATTCAACTCAAGCAAACAACCGAACCTGCTACTACGACCACGGCTTTTGAAGTCAAGTCGGGAGCCAAGACAAAGAACGATCAGGCCCAACCCGCTGAAGTCAAGGCTCAGAAGAAGGTTTCGAAGCAGCAAAAGCCCAGCGATGCACTGGCTTGCACAGCGGCTTCGGATTCGTCAAAGCCCCTTACTCATCTACTCACAAGACGGAACACACCTTGTCTCCTACCACCATTGGAGGACATTGCATCAATTCGTACCGATGCTGCGGCATTGGGGTACTGGGACTTGACGATAGATTTCACTGCATCCAACCCGGTCTTCAAGGAGAGCAGCGCATCAGGTCCGGCTCCTCGAGCCCCGAGGAGTAATGTCAGAGGCGAGAAAGGCAAATCTTCATTTCCGGATGTTATGACGGCCTTTCGCGCCAATCCTTGTTTGCATCTTCGCCGACGCCCGGCTCGCGACAGTGTCTTCGGGGCAACATTGCAAGCATTGGGAAGACGTGATGATGGCGCTTTGGGCCGCCTTGATTCTGGGTCTGGAGCAGCTTCTGGGAGACAGATGACAAGCTCCATTAGGAATAGCAAGGCTGATGTCGACCCGCTAGAATGGGTATTTAGCTTACCGTCACTCCGAGGACTCACACATGCGGAACGTGCAGTAGTATTGGACCGATGCGCCGTGGGTGACGAGGGCTCTAGCGCTGTTGATGCAAGGCTCGTACTCGAGGAGGCATTGGAAGCTGGTGGGCGTGATGAGCTTTTGGGACTCCGGTTGCTGTTTGACTGGGCCGAAAAGAGGCGCGCTGCTGCGGCCCGGGACAAGGCGGCAAAAGCAGCTGGAGTCGAAGTAACGCATGGCAAGGGTAAAGGGGTGCAGATTTCAGAGCCTGTGCGGACCATCGATGACGGTGCTTCATCAGAACCTATCGATGATGGAGTCGCTGGTGAGAACGGTTGGTGGATGCGAGATAGTGTCATTGAAATGCTCAAGGGAAAGGCATGGCTGGCGAGCCAGGGCAGACGATGACAGCGATGACGAAACGAAACAATGAGAGATGCTACAATTTTGGGCGTACAAACACATACGATAAGAAAACAAAGAATCGAGTACCCGTGCTTGGTGCCTCCTTCAACCTTTTAGAAATCCGATTGGTGATTCTCAACGCCTATAAGCATTATTAGTCTAGACGGGAATAAGACGTGACAGTGTGGCTTGCACGTGTAGGGCGGTCCTGGTCAACGTCAGGACGGTTCAATAGTGCTTTCTGACCTCAAAAACGTCTGGCACGGACTTTGGCAGGCTGGTGTAAGCGGGAGCCACATATTCGCCGCTGGCAACCAGCCAAGCCAGCATGCAAGGGCCAAAGAAAAGAAGGTTTGGACGGTGCCCGGGGTGCCACACCAAAATACCCTGAAGGCGCTGGATCCGGCACGGCCCTTGAGACTCCTTAGTCTGAGAAAAGGTGCCACAGCACACTTTTGGCTGGTGGATATAGCACTCGATCGGGTAACGGTCCCCATCGCCTAGCTCAGCGCCGGACAATATCTGATTCAGCTCTCCAAACTCCATGTGGATGTGATAGCCACCAGCATCACGATTGAATATCAGCTCCGGTTGATATACGTTTATAATGCCCGATAGAATTTTTCAGGGTGGCGCCTTCAGTCGAGCGAGTGCTTGACTATACAATTCCAGGCACAGATTTTGCGCCTAAAAGAAGAGACTATCGGCTTTCTTTGTCCTTTTGCATATTCGATAGTTCAGTTTCAAGGAACGATCGACTCCGGGAGCTATTATTGTCTTGTTCAACGTTGGGTACAGCAAAGCAGACACCGGCATCGCCATTGTGACAAGAGGTTGATTTGATAATGGAGATACTTGATATAAAAAGCCAAGATCATCGCTCGCGGTGATGTAGAGATGTAGAAAATGTGTATTCCAGGCTTCAACAGAAAGCTCCTCCATACAGCATCTAGAACAATCAATATCCCTATTTTCCTTTGATTCTAACGGTACCAGTTAGAGCAATAGTCATCACGGCTTCATACAAATCTTTTTTCATGCTCCTCTCGGCCGTCACAGTTACGAGCGCGCAGCAGTACAAGCTTGTGAAGAGCTACGACAGGTCGACCAACTTTTTCGACTTTTTCAACGTTCGGGATGTAAGTTCCTGGGCAATACTTTTTTCTCCTGTCCCCAGTTTTACCATAAGATTTGTCACAAGAAAGTGTTTACTGACAGGCGAGCATTCTTTCAACACTCAAACAGCGCGCATTTTTCAACAACCTCGGGTATAGTACGGGTGACCCTACAAGCGGCTTTGTGGACTATGCCACCAAGCAGGAGGCTCTCAGCAGCGGCTTGATGGCGTACCGTGGCAACCAGATGTACATTGGCGTGGACAGCACCACCACGGTCCCGGTCAACGGCAGGGGCCGCAAGAGCGTCCGGCTGGAATCTCGCGAGACGTTTAACGGCGGGCTGCTTCTTGCTGACATTGCCCACATGCTCGGAAATGCTTGTGGTGTTTGGCCTGCACTGTGAGTTTTTCCTTCCTATTAGAAATTGCGGACGAGGGCATCAACAACATGTCACTGGTACCGGTGGCATAAAATAAGCGAGCCCAGATCTTTTTTCTTTTTTTTTTTTTGCTGACTCCCTGGGTTGGTTGTTAGCTGGGCATACAACATGAATGAGAACCCGATCAGCGAAATTGACTTTGTCGAGGGTAACGGCTGGACTGGACAGGCTGAGAACACGGTCTCGCTTCACACGTGTGGCAGATGTACTTTCCCCAGCCTCAAGGGCCCGGAGCTGAGGAGGGACTGTGATCTGAAGGGGTGCGAGGGATCGCCGAGCAATCCGTAAGCAGAACATTTGTTTTATGGGGGGCTAGGGAGGACTCTGTTTTTTGGTAAACAAACAAAATCTGGGCTGACGTTTCTTGCGATTTTGCAGTGCCGGCTGCGGAGTCAATGGAGCAAGAGGTTCCTTTGGCACCGAGTTCAACAACGGCGGCGGTGGCATATATGCCCTCCTTCTTGACACTACGGGGATCCGGGTCTGGTTCCTGCCGCGGAACAAGATCACGTCCGACATCACATCGGGGAAGCCCAATCCGTCGCTGTGGGGAACGCCACAGGCCGACTTCCGGTCCAGCTCGTCTTGTAACGTGGGCAAGACCTTTAAGGACTTGACGATTGTAAGAAACACTTTGCAAAAACTTTCTTGACTTTTTAAACCATTCTTTTAGTTTCTTTGACGGGAATTTAAAAAAAAAAAGCTGACTCTGCAATCTGAAATGGGCTGTAGATCATCAACACAAGCTTCTGCGGCGCCATCATGTACGACTACAAATCCCAGATTGAGGGTTACCCGCAGTGCGGCTCGGCGCCGGGCGGTTCGTGCAACGCCTACGTGGGTGCCAACCCGCAGGCTTACAAGGAGGCCTACTG
>JAVHJQ010003602.1:0-13026 GCA_031306095.1 Pyricularia sp. CD86 | reverse complement strand
GTCCCAGCCCAAACAGGCGCGAAACCAGTCATGTACACCCACTTTTATTTTTTATTTTATTTTTTTTTTCTTTGTCGCTCGATTTCCGCTTACCGCGGCCGGCCATTAGAGAGACTGAGTTCAGTACGGAAGCTTCGGAGGTTCCTCCCTTGTCGGAGCCCAGCCAGTTTGTAACTGCCCGCGTACGTACAGCACTGTGGCATAATGGGTAGCGCTGCATTAGCCAAGGTATCAAGACATTTCCGTACCTGTCTACCGTACAGTACCTACTCAATGTACTGACTGCTAAGCACCGTCTTGCCGTACAGTACGATTAGGACAGTATTGACAAGGATGTGCACAGTCGGAGAGCTTTCACCGTGACTTTTGGATCAGATCAAAATTCTCCCAGTGAAGTGGGTCGTGGTAGTTGTGGCCAACAGATGCCCCAGCATTTGGATTGCAACATGCATTGTCCGCCAGGTACCCGTGGCAGCATTGCTGCGGGAAAGGCCTGATCCAAGTCCTCGCAGGTCAAATAATTACCCACAGTGTTTTTGCACATTTTACTTCAGGTGTTCGGATGGCCGGTACTTAAAAAAATGGTGGTAATAATGTTTTGTTTAAATGCATCTCAAAGTGTTTATAAAAACATTTTTTGACTTGTTCTAGACGGACCATCTCAGCCGCAATGTTACGGCCTGCTGAAAGGTGGAGTTGGACTACTGTTCTGTTGCGTGTCATGAAGCACTACTACAAAGAGTAGCAGACAGGCAGTGGAGGGCAGGGGGAGGGAAGAGGCGCCAGGCCGGCGAACCGCTGCGAACCCCATGGGCCAATCATTAAACCACGCGAAACAAATGCTTCAGGGAAACGTGTAATTACTACATAATTCAAGCGGCCTCGTTCGGTAGACCGAGCTGGGCAGACAGGGGACATGCCTCCTTGCGCCCATCGATCGATGCTAGAACTACCGTACTGTAGTTCGAGCGGCACGGACATTCGCCAGAAGCTCAAACAGTACGGAGTACTTTGGCTTGTTTGGGTACCTGGCCACAAAGAAAGATCGTTCCCAAAGGGAGGCAAGCAATTGAGATCGATTTCAACCACAGGGCAAAAACTGCAATGGGCATTGGTGGCTGTCTGTCTAAACTTGGGTAGGTGGGAAGTAAACCATGGTAATTGTTTATGCCGAGATCGACCGCGTTATGTGGAAATGACAGTTACCCAGCTTTACTAGGCAGACTAGGTATGCAAGTCATTTCTTGGTATCTACCGTACGGTCGTACCGTGTGTACATGCAGTAAACAAAACAAAATAAAATAAAAACTCGCCGACGACTGATCTGCGTTGGGGGTGGCTCCTCTCCAGCCGTGCGTGGTATTTCATGTAATTGTTTTACGTGGTGGTTCAACGCAATGCATCGAAGGGCCTAGATTCTTGGGATCGACAGGTGGTTTGCCCCAATCAAAAAGAACAACAACGAACGCATGTCAACCTTTTGGGGGTTTCCTTCACTCCACTCAGCTCAGTCAAACTTTTAATTTCCTATTCCCCCCCAGTCTCACATCGTGACTGGTTTGTCTTGCTTTGGTGTCTGTTCCTGCTAAATTGTACCTTGCAGTTGCATGTGCTCCATTGTGCCTGATTATTGTTGTCTGTGTGTCTACAGTACGTTTTCAGTGTGCATTTCGCTTCCCCGTCATCGCGACTTGTTACACTTAAAAATTGGATAGACCTATAGCGTGTAAACACCGTCTTTCAGAAGAAGAAGAAGAAAAAAAAAAGGCCGGAGGATCGGCCAAGCGACCTATCCGTTCGGGGATTTAGGCGAAGCCGACACCATAACCAGTCAAGTACTGAAATACTTCCGTGGTACTTCCACTATGTACAGAACAAGTGCTCACGTTAGCGATCATGAGAGAGGTTCACAGATGCACTGAGTGTTTTTGCTTTCACACTGTGACTGTTGATCTCACTCCTCGTCATGCCCCAAGATCTACATAGTAAACGGATAGTCTTGGTCCCACCGTATCCCGATCCCCCGGTTTCTACTGCTACTGTATTGTATAATCATGCGTATTCCTGCCATATGACACACAGAAGACCCAAGTGTCTGTGTATTTGTTACTGAGCCAGGGTTATTAGTGGTGGGGAAAACGGTGAGCAGTTCGGAAACCCTATTCCGATTTAAGATTGGTGAACCATGGATAACTAGGACTACATCATAATTGCTGAATTGTATAGTTGTCATGTCATCGGACTGGGTATATCTAGTTGACTGGAATAGTGCCTGGGTTATATACAATGAAACCGGTGCGGCAAACACCCATCAAAATATATCCTTGTCTGTCTTGAACGTCGTGATAACCCCCAACCAACTAACGAAGAAGCAAGGTATCGAAGCATATGGCTGGTTCCTTTTGCAGTTTGAACATATGCATATACCGGAAGTTTTCCTTTCCAAAAGCCGGGCTGTATTATATTCTTACTCATGCAGGCATGAAAATACGGGCAGTATTGAGCGAATCCATCCTTGATATCCGACCGCAAACCTTAGGCCACATTTGTCAATACAACTCCTGCCTGTTCAGGTGCGGGACCAGAAATTTGTACAAATTATGGAGGCAGTCTCATTTGGGAACGTGTAACGCTCAAGGAGTATCGAGAATGTCGAATAGCCCCCTCGCCAGCAGATCAAGTCTTCAGGGCAGGATGGACGGAAGCTACCCATATCAAAGAACGGTCGACATAGAAACTTGCGCCCATTATGTCTCTCCCGGCCCTGACTTGTGGAAGAGAATATAATGCCGTGGTGATGATTGGTTGGTGGTGAAATTTATACCGGGCCCATGTACGCCTGGCTAAACCCGCCCAAAGACGAGCACTGGCTGATTCCCAACGACACCTGAACAGTTGCTAGTTTCAGCGGTTTCCTCAAGTCGACAAAACGTTTCCATCGTAATATTTTCGAAGCTGCACAAAGATATATCCCTTTTGATACCAAAAAACGCCGATGATGCC
Organism: Pyricularia sp. CD86; assembly: GCA_031306095.1. NCBI lineage: Eukaryota > Fungi > Ascomycota > Sordariomycetes > Magnaporthales > Pyriculariaceae > Pyricularia > Pyricularia sp. CD86. The sequence continues at coordinate 10,023 of JAVHJQ010003602.1, read as the reverse complement.
CACTCGAAACTCAACAACAGAAAATCCCGCTTGCAGGTCGTGTCAGCGCGGGGAGAAAACAATTCCGAAAGCGCCGTAGAAACAATAGACACAGGCAAAATAAAAGGAGGTATTTGCCGGCGATAAAATTTTAGAGCCAGTCTTTTCAGTCGGTATCCATGCCATCCACGTCGTCGGCGTCGCTTCCCCACTCGGCAGCGTCGTCGTCGTCGTCGTCCTCGCCGGCGGCTCCGACCGTCCTCTCCACCACGGTGTCGACGCCACCGTCGGCCCGTACCCTCTGGCGCAGGACCTCCTTGCCAAAGAGCTTGCTCTTGCCCGCCTTCTTGGACAGCTTGGCCTTTTCGACCATCTCCCCGACCGACATCTCCTCGACCTCCTCGACCGTGATGCCGCGCTCCTCTGCGATGCGGCGCTTCTCGGAGCCGCGCAGGCGCGGGAGCAGGTGCTCGTTCTCGGCGACGAGCTTGCGCGCGGCGGCGACCTCGCGCTCGCGCTTGCCGGCCATGCGCTTCTTGTAAAAGACGCGCTCGCGGCGGGCCCGGATCTCGGCGATGCGGTCCATGGCCTTGAGCGTCTTTTGGAAGAGGTCGCGGTTGTAGCGCACGGGGACGTTGCGCCGCGCTGCCAGCTGCAGCGTCGAGTCGACCGTCATCTCCTTGCCGGCCGCCTTGCGGAAGGCCTTTGTCCACTTGAGCTTGCGGGGGTTGCGCTTCATTTTGAACTGTACGCCGGGAGACAAGTTGTCCAAGAGTTAGCAATCTATCATTCAGGCATATGGTTTTTTTTTCCTCCCCGGTAATTTCATCCAGAGCACAGGGTGATACTGACGTTCTTGTGGCATTTACTCCTGCAGAACCGAAATACCCGGGCATCGTTCCTCACGAACTGTATGCCCTTGCCTGGGTAGGCCGGCCTGGAACAAAAATAGCACGTCTCGATCCTGAATAGAACCCCATTAGCAATAGTCCATGTGTGTCCATCATGCAATCGGTGACGACGATGCTATCTCTTACCTCATCTTTGCGACTCGAGGATGCCGGGCTGTTTGAATATGAACAACAAGTGCTGTACTATTGTGCCGTCCAAACCAGAAGCAAGCCAAGGTCCGCCGCCCGCAAACACCGACTTTTTTTTGGTGGGGCTGAACTTTTTTTCGCCGCCGCGGGTGGAACCGAAATTGAGTCGTTATCTTATCTTGAACCAACCAGAGTTGTCCGCGCCGCCCTGCAGCTGTCGCCCGACACTTGTTCCGCCGTTGACGCGATCCCTGGTCTCTCGCTTTGGAATTCCCGAACCGACCAAAATTCTTCGGTGCCATCACCACATAACAGCGAATTCCATTTTTTACGTTGTCGCAAAGGACATTCCAGCACACTTCCCCAAAGGTACCCAACCTCCCGGTACATAACACAAGCATACACCTATCATGGCCTCTACGGTTGGACTCGTCGCCGGCGCTGCCGTTGCAGCATTTCTTGTACGATTATTCCCGTCTCCCGGGTTCTGTTAATCTCGGCGTTGCGCATTCATAAACCCAATCAATACTAACAAATACTTTCGCTATAGGGTCGGGCAGGATATGTCGCATTGCGGAGGTCTCGAGGCGGTGTGGGCGCCATGGGCAAGGCATTTTACAAGGGCGGATTCGAGTCCAAGATGAACCAGAAGGAAGCCTCGTTGATTCTATCGCTGAAGTGAGTGCCACATGATACCCGACTTGCTCATTCTCGGGAGCCCGTAGGCTGTGAAGGGAATCGTCTTACAGGAACGAACTAACTTTACTGACACTGCTATCCTCCCAACAGCGAGCGGAGCATCACCAAAGACAAAGTGCGCAAGGCACACCGCACGCTTATGCTACTTAACCACCCTGACCGAGGTGGCAGCCCTTACCTTGCCACCAAAATCAACGAAGCCAAGGAACTACTCGAAAAGCAGGCTTCGTAGCGACAAGCTGTTTCAAAATAAAGACTGCTGCCCATCAGGCATTGGCTGTACTAATGTAGAATATCAAAACACAAAACTGTATCAACAAACCCAATCATGACGGCAACGGCGTTCGGAGTCGGAGGAGACGACGGGCTCTTGCATTTTACTGAGACCCGTTGGCTGGACTTGTATAGATTTAATACTAGAACCATCTCCCAGCTAAGGCATCAGCCTCCTTATTGTTCCACCAAGAAAGAGCCAAAGTTGGGCGCCCGGAGAATAACGGCACTTGGTAATTGCCGACTGATGAACAGAACTGTAACCCTGGTCACTAAAGTATCTGCTCAAGCCGAGTCATATCCGTTTGCACGGGGCAAGCCAACAGGGTCGCCGCCATCGTTTGCTTCGTCAGAGCTCCAACCCCCTTCAGCATCTCCCTCATTCTCTTGGACAGGTCGCTCGCTGTTGAGTGTATGATTTGGTTAGCAAGTGTCGTTGGCATCAAGACCGGGTTGTACGTGGTGGCTACCCACATCTTCTTGCCCATGGCCCGATCAAAACTCTCCTGTCGGGTAACCTGGGCCATTGTCAGCATGGCCTGGAGAGTGTACGTAGCATCATTGCCTGCGTTGTGCAGATACCGATGACGTATCTCTAGGCTTTCCAGAACGCGACTCAACCTGGTTGCATTGGGCTCCCGGCGCCAGTGCTGAAACATGTGCGCTGTATCGACCACATCAAAAATGCCGGGGACTCTGCGCGCATCGTAATTAATCTTCTCGAGATGCTCTACATCGGCCATTATGTCGTGGCCAACGAGCACAGTACAGGCGTCTCTATGACCCGGCCGGCTCGACGAGGGCATACCAAGATGATAGGCCACTTGCTGGACGATTTTTGCCTTGGGAACCAGTTGCGACTGTCCAAAGTTGAAGTTCTGTTGGTTGTTTGCTACGTGCTGGCCGTTCGTGGCCCACGAGTTTTCCTTTATCACGTAGTGGTATGACTGGATCAGGCTGAACCAGTTCTGGGACTTGTCCCCGGCCGGTATGCCCCGGAGGGATGAGGTGTCAATTTCGGCGATGCCGATCTCGGTGACTATGTTGTGGTTCAGCTCATAAGTCTCGACGTCGACACAGACGAACTTGATGTTGGATGGAAGTTTAGCCTGGGAGTTATCCAAGGTGAGATTCTGCAATCCTTGGGCTACAGACTGTGGCTTGCCCTGGCGAAGGCCGAGATAACGCTGTACTCGCTTGGTAGTCAAGCCCCATTTTTGACGATCCGAAACTCGTTGGATTGCTCGTTTCTTTTTTTTGCGTCACCTTTTTTGAACGTGTGCACGTTACTCAGCCCATGTATGAGTTCCTGGAACTGCTGCTGGGCTTGGGATGTCACGCCGTTTAATGGGTTGTTTTCGCGAAGCGTTTTCAGGTCGGGAAGGGCAAGAAATTCATCCAAGCTGGCTGTTCGTCCGAGAAAGCGAGGCCGGGGTGTACCACCCAGCCCGAACCGGACCCTAAACTTATCGGCGTTAATGCCGATGGGGATGGTCAGGTTAATACCTAGGGCGGCGTTGGTATATTTGAGGAGATGCTGTAGCTGTTTCGTCGGAACAAGCAGGACAGGCAATCTTCCGGGATCCGGATTTTGGATGTAGTAAAAATCCCAAATCTGATTGTTATAAATCGCCGGCGTCTCAAAGTACTTAGAGGCCGTGGGCCGATTGCCGTTTCCGATGAAGTTGGCCGGGTACTTTTCAATAAGTGACCAAGAAGTGAAAGACTCCTCCCGTGGCGCAAGCTGACCCTGTCCCAATCCTGTCCAAGTCATGTCTTGGGTCCGCCTGACCTCCTCTGCCATCACATTGTCGACATCTAGGTCGCTGGAACTGGTGTTGGATCTCTTGGCGCGCAGCATATGGCGATATCCAGATCTCGGCTGCTGCTGCTTGGCCATCTGGGTCTTGCGAAGAGTCGGGCCGTCTGAGCTGTTAGATTCATTGCCGGTACCGCCTTGGTTTTTGGGCCTGGCCGAGATGTTTTGTGGTTTTCTTGAGTTGGTCTCTTTAGAGTTCCCTGCGAGGCTCTTCCATCCGTCCATGGTAGCGTCTTGATCGGGTTCCAGTGAGTTGGGGTCCACAAAGATGTCCTCGCCGTTGAATATGGATTCAAGGCGGGCACGATAGCCTGCAGAGTCCTTGGCCATACCTCTTTTTTTTTTTTTTTGAGGTGGCGATAAGAATCTGTCTTGGCTACTCAGGTGGTAGGTAGTTGGAGTTCGACAGCCTGGGATTCTTCGACGGGCTGTAAAGGTGAAAAGTAGAATGGGATTTGGCCAGATAAATAACGTACCTAGGCGGGCATGTACGGCAGGTACAATGAACAGAAAGTAATGGAAGGTTGATTGCCAGGTAAGGAAGGAACGAGGAAAAGGACATCAACTGTTGGCGTTTGTCCTGTCCCGTATGCCACTAAACTAGTCCGGATTTATGGTAGGAATCACTGCCTCTTCAAGGTGAATTGATTGATTGTTTGTTTCAAAGATTCAAAGAGGGCTGGCGGCTTGATGTGTCACAAAATGTGACCTGACTGATGCCTAGATAGGCAGGATTTTGCTAGGTAACTAACCATCCCACGTCTCACAAACGCCCTGACATACACCAATCAACCATCTACACGGCACAACGCCACAAGCCAAACAATAAACTCGGGCCGGATTCTACATGGTATGCCCAGCATTAAGCAGATCGTGAAATGGGAAACATAAACAAGGCTCATGATGTTTTGAAAAACCGAGCAGCCTCCTCTTCTGTGACGCTGGACACCTCAGATTCCTTCTTGGTGATCAAGCCCAACTTCTCAAACTTGATCCTCCACCACATTTCGCGCCTGTCCCCGTTCAATTCTCCCGATACAATCTTGGTCTTGAGAGCCTTCAAAAAGTCGTTGTAGAACACAGGCTCCTCCAGCTCAACAAGCTCATCCCTCATGACGCGCATGTTTTCTGCAGCGCGGTCATAATTCATATCACCCATGCTGGTATTGATGAATGATATTACTACCTCTCCCATCTGCTTAGTAGCTTTCTCGATAGTCTCAACCTTGTCAGCCGATGCCAGCATCTGCTTGAACTCAGGCACCGAGTTCTCGGCAGAGATCTTTACTCGCTTTGCCTTGCTGGATCCGTTGGCCGAGTTGTTCAACAAGGCGTCCACATCGAGGCCTGAGATTGGCTTGACAACCTCGCGTTGCCGTTTGCCCTTCGCCTTTGGAGGCACTGCGGAATGAATACCAAGACCTGTCAGTATAAGCCTGTTCATAGTATGTGGGAAGCAAAACTTGCCTTTTTTAACATCGGCGACCTTGATAAGCCTTTCTATTTGGTGTTTTGCCTGGGAAGTGACCTTGTGAGGCGGAACCGAATACCGTGTAAGCACCTTAGAATCCAGATCAAGTGGCTTGTCAGGATGGACTACACGGAAGCGAATGGCTTGGTTGACACGATGGATTATTGGCGAGTACGTATCCTCGATCGGAGCGTATTCTTGAGGCCTAAAGTCAAATCTGTTAGTCATCTAGGGCACAAAATTAGAGGGGGATCATGTCTCATAAATGCATAATGAACCTACTCCTCATCATTCCCACCAGCTGCAGAAATATCCATAGCGTCTACGTAGTCGCTCATGGCTTTCTCCAGCTCTTCGCTGGGTAGTAGCCTGTGTTTTGTGAGAGTCTGGCCACCGAGCGTAACGACTTTGTCCAGCGGTGGAAATTGATAGTAGCGAATGTCCTCTGCGAATGGCAAAGGAACATCGTAAAGACACTCAATGTCTGTGTCTATGTGAGGCATCAGCAGTAGAAGCTGGGGCTCTTTGCCATCCTTGGCGACCAGTCTAGCAACACAATATGACTCTGTCTCGTATAGCGCGTTGACCAGAGCCGAGAAGGCGAGCTCGTCCTTTTCATTGAACTTGGAAGCAAAAATCACGGATGACTCTCCCATGTTCAGAAATCTCTCGTACTTGTTGGCTGTTAGCTCAGCCCACAACTTTGCACAATATGCACACACCATTGAAATATGCTTGAGTGCTTACCTTTTCCCACGCAATAAAACCAATTATTGTGAAGCTCTTTTTGGTCTCGAGCTTGGTTATGTTGAACTCGGACTCGGGCATTGGAACAGCAGTCCTGCCATAGAGATAGCCCCTGGCCAGTTCCTCTTGGGGAACATCACGCTTGCCGCCTGGGGCATCCGGGTCAAGGACCTTGTAATTCCTCGCCGTCTTCAAGTCGGCGAACTGACCACCCATACCGTCGCCACCCTCAAGATCTTGCCCTGACTGTGTAGCACCTGCCTCCGACTTGACCATGACGTTGCTTGCGGCAATCGGCCTGGCCTGTTTTGTCTTGAAGTATCTTTCAACATGGATACTTAGAGCACTCTCCTGGTATTTCTCTGGGTCACCCAATGTTAGTTGGCCGTCAAAGCTTTTATATGGCTTTGTCGATTTGACCCTGGGAGTATCAAGTTCGTTCACAGCTTCAATCATCGTGCCGTATACACTCTCTTTACAGTCAGTAGACAGAGACTTGAGTAGTTTCTCGTTTCTGGCCTACGATGGTGGTTTTGGCGTTAGCAATAATAACACCGGTTGGGTTGAGATATTTTGGTCAAGCATACCTTTAGCTGCGACTTGTCCTCCTCTTTAAAGGGGTATTCAGGGTCATCAAAGTCGACTCCTCTGATATGTTTTTTTTTTCTTCAGCAAATGTACGTCTGAACAGATAGTACAGGAGATCAAGATGGGGCAAGCCTTACATGATTGTAATTTCAATGTTCAACTGGTTAATGCGCCCAGCTATCTCGCCTAGAGAATCACCATCGATCGCTCCCTGTCCATCTGTGACGAGGACAATCTTGCGCTTGTATTTGAGACGCTGAGGCGCCGCCTCGTCTATCATGGCGATTGCCACCACGATTGCCGAGACAACATCACCATCCGAAGTGCTGCTAGGGACCAGTTTGTCCTGCAGCGACTTGAGGGCAGATAGGGTCATGGGAGCAATGTTCTGGAGGACGGATATGTTGTTATAGCCTTGGTCACCGGCGTCGTCCAGAGGATTGTCAGTGGCATCCGTCCGCACGCCCACCACGCCAACCTGCCATGTCTTGCGCGAAGCGGCGGTTGTGGTGCATAACTTGTCCCAGATGTAGCGCATGCTCCAGTCCAAGTCGGATTCGGTACGACCGTTGTTACAGTCTCCCATCGACGATCCAAGGTCGATGATGTAGACAGTCGCCTCTTTATCAGCCATCTTGTGTAACGGGGGCCTGACAGGCTGTGGTGTATGTTTCCTTTTTTTCCACCCTTGTCAACTAAGATTGCAGAATTTTCATGTTCTGAAATTTCCTCATTTCTTGGTGTCGGTGATACAAGAAACAGAGACCAACAAGTCTTGTTGCGTTTGCTAGTACAAAGGTAGGTACCCCAGTTTAGGCAGTCATTGTGAAGGCGCGACGCGGCAGATCTTGAGAATGACAATCGCGCAGTCACGTGAGACTAGCTTCCCGAACCGGAAATGCTGGGCGTTTTAAGTTGACCCTCGCCACCAGTCAATCGACGCCGTCACTTCCGAACCTTGAAATACAGAACAAAGTTTCAGCTCCCCTCTCTTCTTTTCTCTGTCCAAAAATACACATCTCAGCCGACATACGCTGGTATACTTGTCAACATGGCAGAACGTTCGCTCATTTTCTCGCCGGCTCCGTACCATATAATCTCGTAGGTGCTTCCGAGTGAACCGAGGTTCTTGCAAAGTACCTTGATGGTCGATTATACTCCACAAATTCCTATGATGCTAACACTCACGACTTCTGTAGATATGGCACACTACTGGGCACCACATTTTTCCAGGTAAGTTCCTCCCTTGCTTATTATGAAAACAGAATGCTGACTAGGTACAATTTCTCAGTCTTTCGTCAACGGAATAGTTGCATTCAGAGCATTGCCGAGGCCGCAGTTCTCAATTCTTCAACAGAAGATATTCCCAGTTTATTTCGCCATTCAATCCGTGCTTCCAGTCACACTAGCCTTGACTTGGCCTGGATCCAGGAATGGACTCCAGAGCACGGCATCGGGCATCGCTGGTGTGCTTGACGAGCAAAACCGCTGGGGCGTTCTGGTACCCATAGCCACCATGTTTGTAACTGGTGTGGCAAACTTGCTTTGGCTGCTTCCGGCGACAACAGGATGCATGTTGGAGAGACGGGTGCAGGGTAGGCTCTTTTTATCTTTCCTAGTTTTATCTGTCTCTTGTGCTGCCCAATTTATTTTCAGTGCGACTTATTGACAAACCATTTCTTCCAACAGAGAAAAAGGATGGGAAACGCAGCTATGATCCCGCTCCTCACTCGGAGGAGATGAAGGCACTGAACAAGAAGTTCGGTATTCTTCACGGCATATCATCGTTGTTGAACCTGGGAACATATATTGCGCTCATTGCCTATGGCTTTACTTTGGCAGGCCATCTTCACTGATGCATGACCGCAATTGCAACAAGCTAGGGGGGTCCATCCGGACTATCTTTAGTTTCAATATATCTGGTGCGGTGAAACTTTCACAGGAGTGGAGCAATGTTTAAGTGTTGTTGCCATGTTAACAAATGTTCTAAAGAGCTGGCTCAATTACCTACGATATAGCATAGCAGTCGACTTTCATGATGATAATGCAAATGCTATTATTCTAAATGGGTATATCATACCTCGTTGCAGACTTATTCAGATCCAGACCAACAAAATCCAAAAAGGGCCGAGGAATTTAATGGAGGTCTCCCACCGCCATTTCTAGAAATCACTCCTCCTCCAACGCACTCCTTCAACCCCGACACGATCTAGGGGCTGCAGTGTGGCTGGCTGCTTTTCCATGCGACTGTCCTTCTAGAGGAAACCAGGGTATAGCCGATGCAATGATTCGTCTTTCGTCCTTTCCAGGCAAACACTGTTAAGATTTATCCGCAACTGAAAAAAAAAGACAGCCGCCAAGCTGACAGAACTCAGGGACGTCTTGTACCGAGCTGCCGAATCTCGTTCCTCGCCGCAATGAGCTGTTTCTTTGCTTCCTCCAACTCGCCCTTTCGATCCTCCACCGTCGGCTTCAGCGTCGTTTCCTTGGCGGCGTGCCTAGACTTGTTGAAGTAGTGGCCGAGCGACCACTTACCCGGCGGTCTGGTGAGCATCTCTTCAATGTCGACCTGTTCCGGCGGCTTCGGGAACTCCCTCAGGAGCGGGTCGCGCTGACGCTCGGTGAGCGAAGCGGTGCGGTTCGACTCGAGACTCGTCGACGAGGAGAAGGACGACGACGCAATGGCCGAGTTGCGGCCCCGCAGGCCGTCGCTCAGGTCGGTGATGGTCGAAGATACGGTTGACGAGATGGAGCTCCGGTGCGAACGTGTCGGCAGCTGGCCGTCCTTGGTGCTGGTCGGTTTGCTTGCTGAGGATAGGGTGGTGGATGTGCGTGGGTGAGGCGACGTCCCGTCGTCGACTGCGCTGTGGGGACTGCCTCGGCCTTTGATCATTCTGAGATACTTGTTGAGGGATCCCAGGGCCCCGGAATCGTCGTCGGACTCCATCTTTGTGTGAGTCTTGTCCTGGATGACTTGTACTTTTCTTTGGAGATATGTCTTCAACACCTTGTACAGTTGCGCAGATCAGAAATTCGAAAGGGCGGAGTCGAGGAGTGATATGGATCGATCGGTAAAGTATGTGAACAGGAAGAACCGCGTTGGCGCCAAAAGAGAATACTATGTCACGCGAGCTCACGCAGTGGTGGTTTCCAGTGAGTACTCTCGGGCTCTTTTATAGTACTCTTTATAGTAATAACTTTTGGCAGACTTGTGTGGTGTTTATGCCAGCATAAATAAATGATAATAAATAATAAACAAAGCTTAATCTTGCATGAGGCCTCGAGGACGGTGAATTAGTGCGGATGGCGAGCTTGCTCAAGAAGAACCGATTCTCCGAGATCAATCTATTTTTTTAAAAAAAAAAAAGGGCTCAACAAATTGATAATTTCCTAGGACAGCTTTATAA